>JAHWFP010138911.1:42860-78572 GCA_023313725.1 Lithobius niger
GGCCTTAGCTGGCCGGCAGTGTAGTGGCCAGCTAAGGCCGTCGGACGTTTGAGCTCCTCACAGTCAATACAGCTATCTCAATCGGCTGCGAGTCGAAATCGAAAAGTGACATCTGTCGGCATTAATTTCTGAGCGTTCCAGCAAAACAACGGCGATCTCCGTGTCGTGTTTAGGTGATGCAGTAATTAAATTGTTATATCGGACGTAAGTAACGTATTCTTACCGCAATTCTTGTGTTTAGTTATTGTGTAAGTGATCCAAAAGTCAAACATGCATGTCAAAATGGATGTAATTGCCCTTTAATTTTTATGCGCGTCACACATAAGAAACAACGGGTGTCAAAACTGAGAATTAGTCCACTTCAGGACGGTTCCGTCTGTGATCTAACAAGTCCGCTAGAACGAAGGATATGTGCAAGAATGCTTTGCAACTAACAAAAACGTAGCCATCAAAGAAATCAAGCGTGTCCCTTAGCACCAGGATGACGCTATTGTTGGCCAAATAAGTAAATGAACCAAATTACGGGATGACATTAGAAGGTTTAGCGAAGAAAAAACTTGGTAACTTTGGTAAGTAATTTATAATACCGTGTAGGCCTACATTTTGGAAAGAGTTTATTTCGTATAAGGAGGAGAAAACTTGAGTACCCGGAGGAAACCTTCCATCGTAGCTGAGAATCGTCCGTAGGCCAGAAGTTATTCCACGACCTAACAAAAAAAGCACTGATAGCTCTCATTCTACGCCTATCCGAAGTAGAACTGCTGTCTGTTATCCAACCAGTTAACAAATGCATTTGTTGTTGCTTAATTTCAAACGAAATACAAATAAGCAACCGATAAGCACACCTGAATGTTATCCATGATGTGTAACAGGACCGCAATTATAAAGGCCAATGCAACTAAAAAAAAAAATAATCATTGGGGAAAAAACCTGAAACCAAAGTTCTCATGTAAAGGGAAAAAAGAAGAGGCAGCTGACCTTTAACAATTGGGTCTTTAAACAATTTTAAATATAACACAGCCATCAAACCCACATCTTGTATGTGGGAACGCTGCCAACGCACCGTAACATTCAATTCCTTTAGCTACGGTTTTTTTCCCCCGCATTTTGACAAAAACACTCCTCCCAAAATGACAACACAATTTAAGAAAACACGCTATTATTATGTTTTATATTTATTTTTATGGATTCCCCTCTCACTAGGTGGTGGCGACCAAACAAAATTCTCTCCCTTGGTGTCACGTGACCTTTATACGAGAAGACATGAAAATGCAGGCAAGCGTTGGGTAATAAACTAGCTAGATGAGAGGCAGTCCCAATGTTTCATGGGTAATTTAGATTGAAAGGGACATCATTTATGAAGGCGTTGGAATTTCTCTCGCCTCAAGAATTGTTGGGCTCTATTCCAATTTGGCCAAACATCATGCTGAATAACTCGTTTTTTGGTTGCATGTGTCACGAGGGGCGGGCGAGTTGAGAGAAAATTATGCGCCATCTCTTATCCCCCCCCCCCCTCCCTTCTTTGAATGTTTCTTGAATTTAAATTCAGTTTTCAAATTCAGGAGGGGAGAAAACAAACAATACGTACGGCACTCCTTCAAGCAGAAAACCTATGTTGACAGCCGTGTATAATTGGGATGTGAAGGCTTGTCAGATAAACGTGCATCAGATGAGTTTAATTTTTGGCTGATGTTAATTTCCATTTACGTTTATTCCAGGCCCTTTGTAGAAAATTTGAGCTGACAAGACAAATAATAAAAGATGGTAAAATTTTGCCACTAAAACGTTTCAGTGCTGCAAATACGTAATCACATATTTCTATCTCTGTCTTATTATTAAATAGCAAATACGGGTTTAAAAATTTACCACGTTTACCGTAAGAGTTTTTCCAATTTAGAACTTTTAACCGTATTTATTTTGCATCCACTTCTCAATACCACGAGTATTTTAAAGTCATTTTAAAGTAATTTTGAGTAAGTGTAATATACGTATTTTCCTAAAACAGGCCGGCTGAATTTTGTTTCTATTGCATAAACGTAAATGTACATTACCTGTAAATTTACCATTCTTTTTCGAGAAACAATAATACTAAACTTACAGGTAATGTTTACATTCGTTGGCAATAGAAAAAGAAAATTGCCGGTCCCGGCAGGCTGGCTGAATTTTTTTGTTATTTTCCTAAACGAAAATATCAATTACCTGTAAATTTAGCATTCTTGTTTCTCGACAAAGAATGCTAAATTTACGGGTAATGTACATTTTCGTCAGCAACAGAAAATACTTTAATAGCTTTGTTTAACACTTTTCGTAGACGTTAAATAATTACACTATTTGAAGTTGTCCCAAAATAATAATTGCATATTTAATAACTAACTGATCATTGCTTCAAACTGCAACTTCTTATTTTGTATAAAATGTTTCCGACTTTATACAATACTGGTATGATCCTTCATGTTGCTCCTACAATTTGTCCAAACACAATCCGTATGAGAATACATGAAACAACGGCGTATGCCTAACGCCCTGTACTGTTGAAAATAGATCAAATTGTGTGTACAAAACGACGATAAATCCTGTCCTCAATAGTAAAGAAGCAGCATGAAAGTCGGAATATGTAGTATTACCAGGAGCCGATGAAGCGACCCCCCCCCCCCTCAAGGCTTTTAGGAAGGCTGCATTCTTGGTTTGGGCTGTGGAAATCCCCGACCTTTATTTGCTAACGTAAGTTCGTGTTTCTTGGGTGTGAATTTTACACACTATTGCAAAAGTTCGAAATAACACCGCTAGTATCACAGACCTTATTGACTTCACTTTACGCACCGTCAAGATACAACCATATACTAGTGCGCATTAGACAGCACTCACCACAGGTGATCAGTATAGCTACTAAAAAGTTAGGTCGCATTCCAGTGACTAGATAGGAGATCTAGGAAAAAATATCCCAGTATAAATATCCCCGGAAAAAATATCCCCTACAGTGATAATGTTTTCTTATTGGTCGTACGATTTAATTCTGCGGACTCCTCTACCATAGCACGATTTACGGATACCCCTACCACAGCGGAATGGGCAACATTAAAGTGGCGCTGTCACCGATTGAAAAGGAAACGAAAAAACCGTGGCGCCATCTAGCGGCAGTGATATTGTTAACCTGTACAGTTTGTTCCCAGGTGCACGAGAACGTACCAAATTTTCACTCAATGATTAAGGAAGTCTGGCTTGTCTGTTTCATTGAAAGAAATGTCGTAGTGCATTCCTCCGATTGGTGCTAGCAAGTGATAGTATAGTACTAGGCAGCGCTAAATGTTGCCAGATTTTGCCTACTTTAAATCTGTGATAGTGCCACTTTAAAGGTTAGGGGCGGAGAAGTTGTTGAATATTAATTAATGGACTATTCACTAATACCGATGTCATACAAGGCAGGAGAAGTTTCTGATGTTTTAGTGTTTTTTAACTTTTTTTTGATTTTGAGGACTAAAACGTTCCTAAGGTACCAAAATGGAGGAAGGAAATGCCCCTAAGGTCCCCAAGAACGTATGCCTCCGGTATTATGGGAGGAGGTGGATTGGGGGGGACGGAAACCCATGTTTCCCCTTCCCCCTGCCGTGCTAGTTTATTCCCTTTCAACTTAAATTTTCTTGGGAGGTGAGGTTAACATTAATTTGTTTTATTTTTATTTTTTAAACAAACGTTCGTATTCATTGGAAAAGATAGGGAGGGAGGGGTGTGTCGGACAGGGCTGCCCTCCAAATATTTTCCTGCGCATGCCACTAATAGACCTATCCTTATTTTTTGGTTAGGGGAATGGAGTACAAACGGAGGTTCATGTTTTATTTTTTTCGGGGATATTTTTTCCGGGTATATTTTTACCGGGGATATTTTTTCCAGGGGATATTTATACCGGGATATTTCTTCCGGGGATATTTTTTCCGCTTACCGATAGGAGGGGTTTAAGATAATGTGAATTGTTTATCTCGCTAATAAAAGATATTCGCTCCTGAATTAAGCGCTTTAAAATTGCGGTCACGCGCGGATCAAAGGGAGGGTTCAAGGGGGCTGCGGTCCCATTCAAGGCAAATGAAAACAGGAAAATTTGTGAATTGTCAAAAAAGCCCCAAAAATGGCTGAAAATGTAAAAGACAATTTGTTAATCGTCTATCCCCCCCGCCCCCCGAAGAAAAAAAGATCGGAGTTTGAGTCCCCCCTTGACTGCAGTCGCCAATCTTAAAAAGAATTCGCTAAAAATCCTCCATTAGGAGGCTGGTAACCGACACTGATGAATGTTGGATACCGACTAACTTCTGTTTTTCTGTATTTTGAAGGAAGAGATGGTAAGTCTTAATTTATTTATTTATTGAGTGACAGTTGGTAGGCTGCCACCACCACATTAATATTTACGCAGCAAAGAACCACATTTACGCCAAAATCAAGTGGAGGTGTTAGCAACAACGTCTGACAAAGCCTCGAATTATGTAGCAGGATTTAAATGTGACTTGTGTATTGCAGGCTAACTTAAAGGTGGGTGTTCACCAACGGAAAATGTTAGAAGTACTGTGGCTCCCTCTGTTGCCCGTTACACCGTTAATCTTTACAGTTTGCTCTCAGTTGGCTGAGGGTGTACCAGATATTCACACAATTGATTCACGTAGGCTTGGCTCATGTTTGTTTCTTTGAAAACGTTGTTTGGTGCATTCTTTCGCTTTAACGATATCACAAATGCAAGATGGCGCCACAGTATATTCTGTAGGTTTTCAATTGGTGAAACAAATGGCCTGTAGCAGAAAATCATAAACTTTATTTTCCCTGCAGAACAAAATTAGATATCGGATGAGATTAAGTAAAAATACTAGTAGCCCGTTAATAAATACTCGCGACTTTTAATTTAAATCTACACGAAAAACATTTGTTTTTTTTTTCTTTTATAATGCCACTTCACCATTATTCCTAGCCAGTTAATAACTCACGGCACAATTAGGTGTCCAAGGTTCCTGAAAAATCACCTGTTTACAAGAAAAGTTGTAAGACTTCCGTTTCAACTTTGTCATTAAAAAAAAGTTCGCGGTCGCCAGCGCGAGTTAAATATAGTTGTTCAAAGCGTTCAATTATGAGGTGGAAAATAAAAACTTGCTCTTAAACTGCAAACTTTTAAAATTGAGGTCGTTAGTACCAACCATGTCAACACGAACAACTTAGCCATCACTGCATGAAAACAGTTTATTAAGTCATAAAAGATTATCTCCAAGAATTGACGCCAGCCACACAGTGGTCCCAAAATAAACCGTAAAACACTAAAAAAAAAAAAAAAACAGGATAATTTTACACCTATATCATAATACACCTAAAAACCGACAACAGCATCACGGTTTAAAAATTAATTAGGCAATACAGCCACCACCTGCCATTTTTTTTTTTAACCAAAAGATCTACTGAACAAGCACAAACGGTGAACTAACAAGCTAAGTAGTGACATCCCAATGTCGTTTTACTACTAGCGTGCTGTCCAACCAGAAACCGGAGGAAAAAATGAGCGCATCAAACACGCACTGCAGCATTAATGAACTTCAAATTTCAACTATGTGAAGAACTAGGGGTAACATAACGTAAAACACGTTACGATTGTCGAAAATCTTTACAGTCCAGCAGAATTTTACTTGGGTTGAAATTGTGGCCTATAATTTATGTGTTTGGACTGAAATGACAGGTATTGATGTCTAGTTTAACAGGAAATGCCGGGTGACATTGGCCATCCTTTGAGCATTTTAATATCCAAAATGGCGTCCAAGACGGCGGCTTATGCCTTTGAAATTTGCCGAGTTCATTTTGGGGGTTAGAGTTTTGTTTTTGGTTTTGTAAGAAAAGTATTGATGTCTACTAATAGGAAATGCCTGGTAACATCGGCCACCTATTTCGCTCTTTAATAGTTCAAAGATGGCGTCCAAGATGGCGGCTGACATCTTTGAAATTCCCATTATTCTTGTAGAGACCTGTTTGGTATTCAATTGCATGTTTTTAAGCGTGTAGCGATTTAAAATATGAGCTTAGGGGGGGGGGCCAACGTTTTCCATAATGAGCTAGTCAACAGAGCTGGCAAACTAGATGCTGAGGTCATAGGTCATAAATGGTGGCCATAAACTGTTTTTCACTTGCAGCATCTAAACCGTTCATTTGACTGAAAAACCAGTTGCATACAATTGAATAAAATTTCATTCAAAAAAGGTCGAGTCCATGTTTTGCATAACGTTTCCCTAATTCCTACAACACTATGTATTTACACACAATAGCGTATTAAGTGTATTATAATTCCTGACATTAAACTGCTGCAATAGTATTTCGAATCTACGACATTACTATGTAATTTATAGGCTTAGAAAAAAGGTTTAAGATACATTTTTTCCAACTACAGTAATACAATTGCTTTATCCAGTTAGGGGCGACTGTGTATGTTGTAGCACCAAGATATCAGTCATTATTCGTGACAATTCCAACTTTAAACTGCTGCAATGGCAGTTCTTTTTAAGCTAAATGGAAGTAATTAGACTTAGATAACCGAAAACGTCGTTGACACTCATACTGCGAAACACAACACTCAAACTGTGAAACACAACACTCAAACTTACAAATTCAGAGTCAAAATACTCACTTTCAAACGAAGACACACCAAATGTCTAGCAAATTTTCGAAAGCTATGCAACAATCTTCATCAGGCGTTTAAAGAAACAGTTCTGGCCTACTCATACTACTGCTCACGGTATTGTCTGCTTTTAAATTTAGCAGGTGACGTTGCCTTCGGTATTTGGAACGCCGACCAGCTGGATCCACCACATCGTCCCCACTTCACACTGAAGAGATGTGACAGCTCTCCACTCTTCACGTGCAACACATTTGGGCACGATGGACCTTGAATATCCTTCAACGGAGTATTGATAGTGCAATACAAAAAAGTTACTAACTAAAATAATAGAGCAAATTGTCTTAATTTTTTTTTGCCAAAATAACCAGAGTGTTACTGTGCTTGTGACATCAGACTCAACAACCAACTGTTTATCCGAAAGTGTAATATTTTAAAATAAGTTTTAATTCAATGCACACAGTACTGGAGAAATCGTGACAAATGAGTGCAGCCCGAATTTATTTTTAACAACGCCAACAAAATGTACGAATGAAAGCTACGAAGCCATAAACTTTTGATCAGCCTGCTCCAAAATTCATTCTAAAAATTAATTTTGAATGCTTCGATTTCAATGGCAAAGAGTCTCCACGGGTAAAACAGAATTTGGCAAGTTATCAAACCCAACGGGGAGACTCGTAGATCGCTCATTTTTCCACCGTTAACATGGCAACGAGCGATATGCTTGATTAGGGACCGTACACAAATGACATTACGCAAAGTTTGCTCTTGTTCAATCCCCCCCCCCCCCCATGTCACATTATGTCGCAGCTTTTGAGGCCCCACCAGAAATGATAACACAAACCCCATGCTTTTTAGGGTAGTTCACTTAGACCATTTTTTTAGACTATTTGTGAAAATGGAAAAGCGTTGTTGGGAACGTATTTTTTTCTATTGGGCCTAACATTAATTTTTAAGTAAAAATGTTTTACACTATACAAAAATATTGCTCGGACGTAAATATTGTGTGCGACGCCCCCACCTTTTTTTGTAAATACAGATGCAAACCAATTCACTTTGCCTTTTGGACTTGTATGTCAGACTGCCTGAGCAGGGAATCGACCCCACGTCCTTTGAAACCAAAGGTAGAGGTCGGGGGACGCGGAATTGTACCGACACGGAGTTACGTTAAATCCGGAATTTTCATAAACACTGACCGCTGTGTGGGACCCGAAATTACAGTAACTCCGGATTCGTAATTTGCTTTAAAAGTGTCTGAAACAATCCGGAATTGTAGTAACACGGATTTGTAGTAGGCTAACACGGATTTGCAGTAACACGAAATTGTATAGCCGCAGCGAGCGCGGCAGCGCGAGCGAGGCAGGGATGTTATTTAATCATCAACAAAATCAGGAGTTACGATAAATCCCGTGTTACCACAATTCCGGATTATTTCAAACACTTTTAAAGCAAATTACAAATCCGGAGTTACTGTAATTCCGGATCCAACACAGGGGTCAGAATTAAAGAAAAAAATTCTGGAGATAACGTAACTCCATGTCGATACAATTCCGGCGCCCCCTGAGGTCCTACCGCTGAGCCATACTAACAATGCCAAAACCCTTGCTAGTATGTCCCAGCATAAGATTGCGACTTGGGAAGCTACTGAAGAGTTCAGAAATTAACACGCTATTGAAACGTCAACTGATCAATACTGATGGGAAAAAAAATCCCACTTCACCCAACATTTCCAAAAGCAACATTTTCAAACACAATCGACACCAACGTTAAACAAACTACCCAAAACCCGCCAGTAACCCCAACTCACCATCGCTGGCTAAAGTCCACCACCATTTCTTACGCCTTTCATCCGAGTTTTTTCCCTCCGAAAAACACAGCGACCACAGTTTGGTCTACTCCACTTGGCAGAGCACTACCCCATAAAACACGACATTATTGGCCAACTGTCACACAAAAACATTACGGAGAACGAAGAAAAAAAGGGAAAAAAAAAACAAAGCACACATGAAAAAGAAAAGATCCAAGATGGTGTAACGACTGCGCTTTTCTATAGTACCGAACGAACTAAAGCAGGAACATCCTCGCTTTCAAGTTCCAGGAAGTGGAGGCGGCACTCCTATGATTGCGACTACACATCCTCAGCAACTGGGGAAATGGCTAGGCAGCTCCCACTGTCATCTTTGGCTATAAAATATGCGCGAAATTAAGCTAATGCACAGTTGGCCTCTCATAGTTAATGATAAACAAGCTGGGTTTTGGCTGCGGAGCACTTTGTTTGGACGGCTGTACGATTGATGAGTTGAGAAATTATTTAAGGCAGTTTAGGGAATCATAAAAAGGAAGGGAAAACGTTAGAAACAACCAAAATATTGTAGAAACGGAACATGATAGCAAGAATTTGTGACTGAGACCCCTTCTGAAACGTCTTAGTTCCGTCTTAGTTTATAAAGGGCGCCATGGTTTTTATGTGGTAATCTCTAACTCAGTTTTCAGCCTAAATTTAAACTTAACTTAACGTAACTAGCTTGTATTTAATTATTATTTAGTTTAGCTTAGTTGTAATCGAGTTTGCCAGATGGAACACGTGGCGCCCTCTGAAAACTCGGACGTAACTAATAGGAATGAATGTAACACATTTCAATACGGACTTTTTTTAGAGTTACAAATTCTCCTCCCCAACCCTATAAATTCTTAATGATACTAACACACCACTGCAGGCAGACGGGAGGTCGAACAGAGCTGGGTCAGTACGAGGAACGGAACGAAGCTCCTGACCTAGTCTATGGAGGGGGTGGTGTGGGGGGCGCCGCCCCCACCCCCGGGTAGTAAAATAAAGGCAATGTGTTGTGGAAAATTACGTTTTAAAAACATAAAACTTCTGTAACTGACTTGTTTAACAGAGTATTCCCCTCCCACCCGTCCTTAGACCCCTTAGCAGACCTCTCCCCCCCTCCAAAAAAAAAATAAAAACAATTTCCGGGTGTGCCACTACCTGGCAGCACTCAGCAGGACAGTGTGAGAGACTACCCTCTTCATCAGAAGCCTAAACCAGATACCAGGCTGTAGGACAAAGACGATTTTTTTTGGTTGGGTGTTGAGCACGACAGGCGACGATGAGTCTCAGAATGATTGGATTTGCTTAAGAATGATTTACTCCGGCAATTTCCATAAGATCAGTACTGCTTCTTTTTTATTTTTATTTTTTTTCGGTGACAATTTTGCAACACAACTAACCAATTTCAACGTTCAAATACACATTTTCGATAAGTTGGTCGTTGTCACGTTATTTAGCAAAAACCCAAAACTAATTCAACAAAATAAATGGTTACTGCGGCTAACTTCTTCATGAACCATAAACAATTACAAATTTTATACAGGGCAATTCTCCCCTCAAACCACCACCTCCACCAGAGATGGAAATGAGCCATGGGTCATATGGGTAACAATTATCCATGGGTCGTGGGTCATATCTTTCACCCATACACCCAGTCATATTTGCTTGTAGTCAATATTTAAACATAAATACCCATCTAACGTCGGTGGCTTCTCTTACTCGGACTGCAGAAGCAATCACTTGCAAATTATTTCGCTACTGGCTTTGCTGTCGATGCTGAGGCCGAAATATCGCGTTCGCTTACGGTTACATTGTCATTGCCTTTTTTTGTTTCTACCAATCAACCGAAAAATATTTCGGAAGACAGGTTTAGAGTTTTACTTGGCAATGAAACGCAAATTATGCGAAGGAATTATGATTGATCTTTTCGAACCCATTTTTTCACTAGGAAGCATCATTGCACAGACCACACATGAATATATACTGAAGATACGATCTACTCGTTTCCTTTGTGCAGGGAAATTGAATTTATTTCGAAGGTGATTTTCGATTTAAAATAAAACTTCGTTTACATTTTACGGTTAAAATGATGCACACAAAATTTATTTAAAAAGTACATAAAGATGAATAGCAATTTGTCTCGTGGTGTGTATCATGATATATCGCTTGAGTATGCTTCTCTAGCCTTACCCAGGATTCAGACAAAACCATCAGAACCTGGAAACCTCAGGAAAAATGGAAAAAAAGAGCCAAAATCTCAAGAAATTTTCAGGGAAACAAGAAATTTGTTAAAAATCATGGAAAAGACAGGGAAATTTAAAAAATGGCTTTTATGTCTGATCTGTAAGTTCCATTGAATTAGCAGATCAGAAAAAAAATCCTAGTCTAGCAGCAAATATTTTAATCTGTGCTTTAATATGTACAAATATTTTAGACATACGTTTAATAAACTCAACCTTAGGCTAGTACCAATATTTGCGATGAAAATGCGTTTAGTCCCATCTGGACTAGTCTCTATAGAGAGATATTTTCTGGGATGTTGGATTATTTTCGTAAAAATATTAATAAAAACATTAGCTAGCTATAGTGCCTGTGTCCCTAACTACACAGACATCTTGCAAACACCTGGAAATTGCCATTGGATGCACCTGGAAATGTCAGGGAAATTAGAATTAAAATATTGTCTGAACCCTGTTATACCATGCTTAACAAAAATACGAATTTTTAGAAATATCGAAATATTACCACCTGCAATTTAAATTTTAACTACAGCTTGTCACCACAAACACCCATCAAAATTCACATCTAAATAACAATGGAACATTTATTTCTCATTTCGCTCTACAATAACACGGCAAATTACCGCTCGTATTCTAATTGATCTAGGCGATAAATACCCACGGACTGTAGCGAAAAGGAATGCTCGTTTGTCACCACGCACAGTAGCTGGCAATGAGGCAAACAAATTCCGCGCAAAGATGTGGTGAGTGCTTGGCACGGCTTCATTGATTTTATACCAATTTGCAAGTCTAATGACCTGAGGAGCTTGTTAAGAAACCTGGACTCCCCTCCACTCACTAACGACGTGGATTCCACTTTATGGGGAATAAAGTGACTGGAGTTTGTCACTGGCGTGCAGTAACTCCCCCAGCTTTGCTTATGGCTCTGGGATTGCTACTGTCATAAACTAATGGAGGGAGGGAGATATTAAAAAGTTTCAGGGAAATAATTACGGCGGGGATTAGCAATAACTGACAGCAACTTTCTTCGTTAGCACACATATTAGCTGGGGAAAGAGCGGTTATGCCTGGTAATTCAGAACCTTGAAATAAATTAAGTAGAAATAATTGTGACACGACTTTAGATTTGTAACAATTCCAGGGCTCCCAGCCGACTTCAATAGACAAAAAATAGAAAATGTAGGAATTTCTAGTTAAAAAATAGGAGCTTTATAGGAAAATCAAACCAAAATTTGTAGGAGATTTATAGCAATTATTAGCCTAGATGCAGTGGGAGAGTGTACTGTCCTATACTGTAGCACAACTCATTTTTTGTATAATTGAGTTGTATAATACAATAGGAAAAATAAAATAAACCCTTGAGTGCATATATACATGGTCGGTACATGCTTTTATCGTACCATGCTGCAGCGCCTCGGAAGGAGAAGATAGATAGATAGCAAGGAAACACGCCCCAAACGATACTTTTTCGGAACTTTCGCAGTTTTGACAATATTTTAGTTCAGAATAGAAAAATGTAGAAAATATAGGAGTATTTCACGATTTATAGGAATCCTATAAAAAAAATAGGAAATACAGGAGGACTGCCCTGCAATTCACGGGGTTCGCACCCTGGCTGGATAAGTTGAAAAAGTCAAGAATTTTCTTGAGGTGCTACTCCAGGCCTTCAAGAATATGGAATTCTGAATGATTGTCAACCTCGGGCTGGAAAATTCCTGAATTTACTCTTGTCTCAATTTTCAGCGTATCAAAGCAGGTAATCATGACAAAACATTTTTTGTACTATAAATCAGCTTCGCAAATAGGTGTGCCCGAAATTCACAGTTTAAATAGGTGTCCTACGCCTTACATTAATTTTCTCTTTCTTAGCCAACATTTGCTCCTGCTTCATGATTTCGACTGTTTTAGCATGGGCAAATTAAAATTTTCAATCAATTTTTACCACCTTTTTTTGCATATCGCTCCATGATCACAAATTCAGTCTTTATAAATGTAAACTTGAATACTGAGTCTGGAAAAAGGCACGGAAAATGACTCTCCTGAGCCTAAAAAGACCAAGAATTTAGTGTAAAATTGGACGTACGACCCTTGAATTAAAAAAATTTGAGGTTTTTCTAAAAATCAACTGCCATTTTAATTTTATTCGAGTACAACAAAGGGAGGACTAATCGGCACTAGTAGATTTAGGCTCGGTACTCAGCTCGGTGACGTCACATTTCATTAGTGACGTGACTTGGATTTAAACCACGGAACAAGTCACGGCTTAACGGTTGGATTTCGGCCTTTGGTTTCAAAGGTCGTGGGTTCAATTCCCCGCTTGGCAGTCTGGCATTTAAGTCATAGGTTTGCATCCGTATTTATTGAACAAGTCATCTCCAGGTCCCCACCATACTGCATTGTCGGCTGCTGCCACTTTTCCCCAAGCGTAAAGCGGCTTTCTGCACTGCAATAGACTATCTGTTTTCACTGCTGGCGTAAATCCGAATCGCCTTTCCAACAATACTGGAGTAGCAACGAATAGTTTGATGACAATCCTGTTACTCATGTAAGCCATTCGGTATGCTTTCCCTCATATCCCACTTCCTTTGGCGATATCCTATAAAGTGTATAGTAAGCTCATTTGTCTCAAATATTGACAAAATAAGCTACGTTGGAATTTTATTTTATTATCTTTTAAAGATTTAAAATTTAATGCAAGAGTAACAAATTTGCGATAAGCGCGGAAAACAAAAACCACTGCGGTAACATCATTGCATGGATTGTGCACCGGGATGAAGTATTTTTATAATATCGCCTACCCTTAACCACTGGGCTTCAAGTGTACGCGAGGCCCTAGCGGTCGTTGCAGCTACTAATACTTCTGATAATGCTTTGTATTCGAAGCAGCACGATGGCAAAGCATTATCAGAGGTATAAATATCGGCAGCTACCGCCAAGGCCTCGCGTAGAATTGGAAGAATGAAGATGATGTGGCAATAGGACGGAAGGGGTGAACAAAAAATAAATAAAACGCTCACATTTTGATCTTTTGATTTTCTCAACATTTAAATAGTGCTATAGGTTTAAAAAAAAAACGCTATCATATCTACCCGGAAAAATAAAACGGTCACACGCATTATCGTTTCCACGACTGCGATTGCAACCTGTCAACTAATCGAAAATGGATTAGGCCTAACAGTTTCTGGGAAATGTATAATTACGTTAAACACCAGCAATCATCATTAAGTTGGCAGCATATTAACTTTCTTTCGAGGCTCGGATAACAGAAATAATGGAGTCCAAAAATGAGCTTTCCCATTTCATTTGGGCTGCTTTATTAGAATAACTCCGCAGCCAAGAGCTCATTTTCTGTGAAATGATAATAGTGCAGGCACCACCAACGTGATGAGTTGATTTAGTTAGTAGCCTACGCCCTATTTGGGGATAACTCGGTACAAACGACACGAGTTCAGTGTACTCTAGTTCTCTTAGTACTACAGAAAATAAGCCGACACTGGCTTCCGTACCAGTAAAGCACACAAAGGAAGAATTATTACTATTTTTTGTGTGTGAAAGGTGAGTTGCATTACCTCCCTCGGTGCTCTGTGAAACAACTCAAGTTTCAGCAGTTTTATGCTTTTGAAATTTTTTATTTAAAAAAAACTAATTCAGAATTTCTTTTTCCAATTTCAATAAATGCTTTACTTGAAGAATTTTGCCACAATTTAACTACAGGGTTTTTTTTTGCGGGGGGGTGTTACACTTTGTTACCACAAAGTATACCACCAGCACTATGCATACGCTAAAAAAAACATATGGGAGTTCAGCCACATATATTTTGTAACGATACAAAGTGTATCGTCGGCCTCATAAGATAAGCTCCTTTCTCAAATGAAATGTACGAGGGTACTCAGAATTGAACATGGCTAACCCATTTCCTTCTCGTTGGTGCGCTTTTTTATCTTTATTTCCGCAGCGGCAAGATATAAAACAAAAAAAAAATAAAAAATAAGGGCAGCCATTTCCAGTTTTTTGTTAAAGCAAACAAAAAATTTCTTCCGACATCTCATCGATTTTCTCTTTCACTCTCTGGAAGAAACGTTCCATCTTTACTGATCACAGAATCCTTTACGATGAAGAGCAATAGCCGCCCATACAAAGATCTCCCACAAAAAAATCCGCAAACTCGGGCAGAAATTCGTGTAGTACAGCCATCTAGCTGTAGTAACAACCCCGCAGTAGAGAAAAACTTTTCAGGGAATTTACGTTACCCTGTCATTTCTTTAAGGTAGACTATCCGCAGAGATGATATCATTTGCCAAACCCCATATGAACTCAATGTAGCAAAATCGTGTCATACATGACGGAGGAAAAAACACACGAAAAATAAAATCGCTTGCAACATGTGCACAGTTGTGCAACAATACAGGTCAAACGTTTTGAGTATACACTCAGTCAAACCTATATAAATGTTGAAAGCCCGCTTTTTTCGCGGTGTGGCTGTATGTGACATTTGTTATGCTGCACTGACTCAGACCTACAAACGCTATTGGTTTTTTTTCAGTAGAATGCAGAAAAAAATGGAGGACGGACACCTGTTTTTTTTCCTTCATTAAGGAAGAAAAATAAATGTTTAAAGTATACAAATACGTTTTCGCTGCTTCAGTTCTATTAAGAGTATTACCAAGTACACACGCCAAAAATAAGCACAGACGGATGTAGGAAACATAGACACCCCAATTTAGGCACTGGACAAATTAGGCACCAGGACATATATAGTAAATTGGGATGGATTGCCCCCCCCCCCAAATGCTTTATCTTTTATATTAAATCTTGAACACCTATTCGTGTGGGACCGTTTGGGGAGGGAAGCGGGAGATTTCGAATTTTTTTTCCAAGTTTTTGTGGTGAATTAATGTTCCAAATTACACTGTCTCGCTCACGCTACAGCGCTAGCTGCGGCTAACACACAACATCAGAGATACTAGCGTAATAGAGATGCCGACAAATCTTCAGTAGTTTAGAACGCTACAAACATTTTATGGCAAACTTTTTTCCTTCCCCCCACTCCCCAATTTGAGAGCAATCCATCAGATCTTTTAAACAAAATTTTAAAATCCTGGTGCCTGTTTGTCCAGTGTTTATATATCTGAGTGCCTACCTGTCGGAGTGCCTATTTGTCCAGTGCCTAAATTGGGGTACCAATGCGTCCAGTGCCTACGTGTCAGCGTACCATCATGGACACAGCAAACAAATTTCGCCGAGGTGTCCTTATCATCTCCATTTTTTTTTTTTTTTAGCTTTCTTTTGAAATGACATTTTAATTTGTTAGGTGTCACTGGAAAGTTTTTTTTTTCAGTTTGTTCTAACGTTATCCTAGGATAGTAATAAATCATAGATTAGAAAGTTAACTAGATGTAGCATCTTCTTCCAGTCCTGCATGCAGCCCTAGCGATAGTTGCGGCTACTAACACATCTGCTAATGCTTAGCCTTTGAAGAAGCACGAAGACAAAGCATTATCAGAGGTATTAGTAACTGCAACTACCGCCAGGGCCTCACACACAAATGGAAGAAGATGCTAAATCTAGTTAACTTTCTAATCTATGGTAACATTCTTCGTACTAGGCGAATTTTTACTTGGGAATAATTTTGTTGCTGGGAAAATTTTGTAGAAATTTGCCAATTTTCCTGTTTTTTTCTGCCCCGTTTGTTTTTTGTATTTTGGGAAGAATTTAGCAAGTGAACTTGGGGAAAATTATTCCATTCTGGAATTATATTTACAGCAGCAACGTCCATTATTTTCCATATTTTTTCCCCAGATTTCTACGTCAACAGGAAACAAAAATTAAAATTATCAAAATAGTAAAAAAGGTACGAATACACCTAACGCTGTATATACAAGTATTAAAACCTGTTTCGTCTTCCAGCACATCCTTTCCCTTTTAGTTTAGGAACGAGTAACTTCATCTAACAATTTTTTCCCCTTTGCATTTTGTAACACTCCTCCCTCACAGATCATTGTAAAATCTCTGGAAACGCTAACGAGCAAAAAACCGCCATTCGGAAACAAACTCCTCCAATTTTTTTTTGCATCCATCATGCTTCACGAAGTGCGTAATTCGCCCGCGCTATCTCCATTCACCATGCAGCGTTCGTAAATTCCGCCATGTAATGATCCAAACCAACGGAAAACAGTTCGTCTTCAGAAAACATTCTATTTGAATTGAAAATTTTTGTCATTAACGAAAGCCGCTTTATTTTCATCACAAACTCTTGGGGGTTTTAGCTTGCTCGGCACGTCAACAACATCTGCACCATATTCAGTCAAGATAAATAATAACTGGAAAAAAAATGTCGCGTAATGCTTCGATGAGGGTCGCGCCCAAATCAATGAATTCATCCCGTAGATCATGAGATGTGGGCGGAACTTCTGGAACAACATCACTTTGCCTCATCTGTCATGAGTCACGCAGAGAAGAGAGATCTAACGTTCAGAATACTGGATCAATACGCAGCATTACCAATGCTAGGCCACACTCCATTTGCTGGCGCTAACTTAATGGAATGCGCATTATGTACAGGTAATTTTATGCCAAATTTTATGATTAAAAAGATAACTGACCAGTTAACAAGTTTACTCGCGGTGGAGCAAATCGCAAGGATTGACGAGGATGGCAAGGATATATATCGATTTCGATTTTAGAAGAAAGGTTGTGATTTTTGTTTTTATTATTTCCCATAACGTAGTCTTTAGTTAGTAGCCAAATCAAAGCTTCCACGCTGCAGTCAGCAAAACAAATTTGAAACTTATAATTGGCAAAGCGAGCGAGGCTGAATACTCGGGTCCATAACAATTCGGTCCCAAAATTACAGATAGTGCGTCAGTTCGGTCCCGTATAAGAAATAACCCTACGAAAATTCGGTCCCGGAAAAAAAAAAAAGAAAGTAACTCGCCCGAGTGGTTAGGTAGGTTTATGTAAATAAATGCCAAGTAGTTGAGCTCCACGTAGTACTTTAAAACGACGCAACAATGGCAGATACCAGTCGAACAAGCAGTCCTACCGGAGAGCTGGAACAGAATCTTTGATTGGCCATAGCCATCCAACTGTGTGGAAAGCCGTCAAAGCCATTCAAACGGACCAAGCTCAGTATCGTTGCATTGGCCATTACTCAAGAAGCAAAGGGAGAATTCCATCGAAACGTATAGGACCCCAAGTTTTTAAATTGTACAACGATTGGGGAGCTTTAACAAATTACCTAACCCTTTTTTTCTAACAATTTAGACTCCTCCCCGTCCCCCTTTGTAGCACCAGTGTTCTTAGTATACTCCCGCCCCACTGCATAAATTTTTCAGGGCGAACTCGGTTTTATAAGCTGTCCTTCTTAGTACAGAGGCGTAATGACCAGGGAGTTTGAAATAAAATTAAATTTCAATTAGTAAAGAAAAGTAGAAACTGGCAATGAACTCAACATAATATTTTCATTTTTTTAGTCATAGTTGTAATGTTGCTCAAATTTTAACTGGCGTTTTTTTTTTAAAGTTGTAAAGGTTTATGGCTTGGGACCGAATTGTCCGGGACCGAGTTTTTGGGACCGAATTGTCGCGAACCCGCAGCCTCGACTGAATTTTGCTTGTTTTCCGAAGTGTTTATCTGTTCGAAACACGATAACATTCGCAATTCTATTCTGATTTAGCTGAAATTTCATGACAAGAAGCTTTGGTGTGGCAAAATTCACGAGTTCGAAGACGAAAATCCCACCTCAAATATTTTAGGGGGAAGAGCGCGAAATTCGAGGAAGAGCACTGGGCAGAAATCATACATGTTTCCACCCTATAAATATAGAAAATAAACTAATGTATTACAGCATCTCCCGTTCGGCTAAGGCCGATCTTCAGAACTCAATTAATTACATGCCTAGTAAATAAAATTCGGAAAACAAAATATGCAGTCATCAAAACAAGTTTTAAACCTATTTTAAAAATAATCGATGACGCCACAGTGTCAAATAATGTGACCTACTGGCAAAAGGGCCATCATTAAAAAAAATAGACAAGGATGACTGACAGTATAGGTGATATCCGCGTAGGCTAACCAGCCTATATGGTGCCCTTATCCAGGGAGAGGCGGTAATGCACAACTTCTTTGAATTGCCATGTCATCCGGTGATAATAACAACTGATTTAATCCTTTACGTAATGGTGTGGTTGGATTGCTGAAAATGTATGTGTTAGTAAGTAGTCTTCTCTCTTTTATTTATTTAGCTTAAATAAACCAAGTAACCATGACAACATGATTTCAAACGTGTAGAGCATGGGTGCTGAATGATGACAGAATGAGGTTCGTGTGAAATTTCTGAGAACTGTGGCAATTCGCTGGAATATGGCTTGCTTACATAGTGAAAGGCTGTGGAAATTTAAAAAATCGATAGAAAATATTCATGGGAAATTTTGTCCAGTAAGAATGATATGCACCCCTGTTGTAAAGCAGCTACGATACGACGACGATCACACGATAACGTGGAAATTCAACATTGGTATAGCAAAAAGTTTCTGAAATAAAAGCATTCGCTCCTGAATGTAAACAAATCTCTTGAATCCTGTTACTCTTCACTTGTAACATGGATGAAACTTCCGGTTTGTTGGAGGGGGGGGGGGGGGGGCACGCGTGGAAGTATTCAGCGTAGGGGCGAAAAATGGTAAACTAGGCGCCGTTGACTGCAGGATTGGCAGGTTTTTGCCACAAAGTGTTGGTTAAAACCGGTTGTTACCATAATTTTTGCCGTGTTCTTGCCCCTTTGGCCAAAAATATGGCAAAAATCCACTTCAAGTGAAATTTAAAAAAAAAAATTGTGCCCTAAATAGTCAAATATTGGCAAATTATAAAGGCTTCCCTTGAAAACTTCACATCGATTACTTTGAAAATTCATATTCACTTCTTATTTATCAACATTTATTTCCACAGTAAAAGATATTCTTCTCACAATATGCATGCAAATTTATACAACTGAATGTCGAAAATGTGCATAGATATTGTGAGAAGAATATCTTTTACTGTAAAAATAAGCATATGAAGCAGCTTGCCATTTTTTGCCGGTTTTAGCAGGTAATAAGAACATTTTGCCGGCCCCCAGCCAGGCCGGCTAAAAATGGTTTCTTTTGCTGAAAAAAGTACTATACCTGTCAATTTTATCATTATTGTCCCAATGATGCATCCAACAGCATCACTGGGACAATAATGCTAAAATTGACAGGTATAGTATTTTACAGCACAAAGAAACCATGTTTTTGCCACTGTCCCGGCAAAAACCAACCATGGTTGACTGAAACGATGCAAAAGCTGCCATCCCTGCTATTTTTAACTAAAATAATCGAACTTGCGATTTTAATTGCCAAGTTTTTATTACTTTTTAATTGCGATATGCAATGAATCGCCCAACCATTGCAACTAATTCTTTCCAACATTCATAATGATTTCACGAGACACCTTTCGAATTCCAAATGTAGGGGGAAGGGGAGCTCTTAAAACGTGCCATCTGTTTATTCTGAACGGTCTTACCATGTTTAATGCATAAGCTACGTTGATTTTTGTTTTGATTGGTCAACCAAAGCTTGCTGACGCACGCTTACATTTATGAAATTGTGTAAATGAAAACACAATTCATACACACCACAGGAAATAAACTAAATCATCTACCTGAAATAAAACCTTGGTTTTAACACCTTGACACCAAACATAACACAATGACAAAAAAAATTAAATCTTTTAAATTCCAACACTAAGAAAACATTCTGATGAAAATGAAAATGAAAAGTAAGAAAAAAAATAAAGTCGTAACATTTCCCAAAGTGAATCCCACATGCAAACGTTAAAGAAAATCCCAACCTACATCTTGAGTTAAGGTTAGTAGTGAATTCAGTTCTTGCCAGGAAATACAATGGCAGTATAAGCTTCATACGTTTAGCTTATCAACAGGACAACGACTGATAGGGGATCAGACTGACGGACTTCCGCTAATACATCCACGCATACGATTTAAATAAATTACCTCGACACTTAAAACCGAGACTTCGAAGCATACATCTAATGTAGCTGAAGAAGTACAGCAAACGGATACAACAGACAAATCTTTGTGAACCTACATGTGATAAGCGAATTTTTTTTCGTTATTTCCACGCGTAAAGGACAGTTTCTCAAACTTCATTCTTAGTTCATGGGCCTATTTTTAACTCTTAAACACGAACAGAAGGATAGTTACGTTGAGACGTTGGGTAGACAAGTTTCCGTAATTTTAAACACAATTTTTTTTTCACATTCTGTTCGAGTTTCTTGCCCATAGCTGGTGCTTACTCTTCTGCCGGACCCTTTCGTTCATCCTGAAACCATTTTGCCTTTTAAAACTGCTAAACAATTTTTTTTCCCTCATGATGTGACACGAATGATTTGAAAGGAATAGACTACTAAGCCATTTAATAGCAAAAAAAAAAAAAAAAAATGGAAGTGGATTCATTGCCATATCAGGAAATTCTAACAAAATGCGAAACAACTGAGAAAAAAAAAATTGCGATAAACCGTTCATCCAGCATTTAAGATGAATTTATATGCCTACCATAAGACGGGAATTTTTGTTGCATACACTACTGTAGGGGTGGCACGATAAACAAATTATTTATCCCGATAAATTTTTTTAAATTGTCGCGATATTCGATAACTCGATAAAACAAATTTTGAGGCTGGAATAACCATTATAATTTTGCTAATTAAAAAAAAAAAAACCCTAAGCTGAAGCGTACACATTCACGAATGTGAATTGTGTGGCACTCGCCATCTGAGCAGTGACATGAAAATGCACTTGTCATTGTCCATTACTTCCACACCATGTAGAACAATTTAGGGTTTTTGCTGCTACTTAATGCTTAAATAGTGTTTCCATTTACTAACTCTCCAATCAGCTAAAGTGGCTAGCAACAGTATTGAACACTTGGTTGAAGAGTCCTTGTAATTCCGCATGCAACGCTGCTAACCGCTTGTTTCTAGCTATTATGGTTTCCGAGATATGATAATTTTAAAGCATTGGGGTTTGCATGATTATTCGATACATCAGAAAAACTGCGATACGATAATCAACGAAATATGTATCGCGGTATTAGCGAATTAACGATTATCGCGCCACCCTTACACTACTGTTATGAGGTAACGACCATTGATTTAAAGGAATTTTTAAAGAATTTAAAGGAAAATGATAAAGGATTTTTTTTCCCACAGTTTCAGGCTTATTTTCTGTGGTTATCTCTGTGGTTATCTCTGGAAATTTCCAGTTATCACTGTTTGATCGTAACCATTACTCTAAACTTGCACGCCACTGCTAACCAGTTTGGATAGCGATAACGCAAGGTGAATACTATACACGTTTTTTTTTTTGGTCACAAAAATGTCAAATTTAGAATAATTCAATACGATGTATAATTGTTACTGTCACGTAAAGTCGTAACGGATTCCCATCTGCAACTTTGCAAGTCTCTCAATCTCAACTTCCAACTTGAAATTTTCTTCACAGATAATTTTGCACAGCTAGCTAGCTATTTAATGACTTCATTTATTAACTTTGACACTGAGAAGAGAAAATTCCCAAAGGAAAGCCTAATGTGGCAATAACTTTCACAAGCTAAAGTTACCACCCAGGAAGCATTTCATCTCGTGACCATTCAGCTGAAAAGTCACATTAGAAATGCACACCAAAATATAACAAACCTAGCTCGTTCTCACCACAACCTTGTAATCCCGAGCCTATAAACAAAACTCAAGGCCATGATAGCAAGGGTTCCTACGTGTAATTGCAGGTAGGCTGGAAAATGAACTCAAAACATATTTCGTAAAAAAAAATGTTTAAAAAATATCTTATAACAACAAAATATTTTACTAGGATATAAATGCTATTAGTATAATATAATCTCATCTACAGGAGTCTGTATATTTTTTCGACACTCACTTCCCGACGGTACATTTTGCCAATAGGACTTTTTCTCGACAGGTACCGTGTCCTGACAGGACGTTTGACCGACAGATAACTTTTTCCGAGAGGGCATTTTCCCAATAGTTGTAGTTAGGTCTCTAGTTGTATTCGGTTCAAAATGGTTTGATTTCGAAAAAATATAGTAGAAAAGAGCATGGCTGTCACAATGTCAAACACAGATTCTACATGTACTAAAATTTAGAAATTTCATTTTTAAAATTTGTAGTAGCTATAGTTTCCTGTTGTAGGCTGTCTCTAATTGTTTGTAGCATGGTCAAAATGGCTTGATTTTCAACCAGTGGCCCAGGATACAAAGAAAGGATTTACGGTATACAATTAAAATCAGTTTACAGTCTGAACAGTTCAGCATCTAGCGGCAAGAAATGGTACTAAAATTGGTAAATCTCTAATTCTTTCACTTTACTACATACAATGTTGCGCGCAACGGATTTTAATTTGTATTTAATAGAGTTAAAAAAAAAACCTATTACTGCAATAAAGAAGTGTAAACCAACTTATTTGCTTTTTTACTTTTTCAACCGTTTTGTGCTTTACGACTAGCCTACATTCGAAATCTTTTTCAACACTTTCTTGCCAAACGCATTGAAAGTGCACAGCCAGTGTATCAAGCACGAGTAGCCGTATTCTTAATGATCCTGTTTACTACCTGAGCACCAAGGAAACTGAGAAGTTCCCAAAGGGAAACCTAATGGCAAAACTATTTTTCACAGGGCGCGCAAAACCCACGACAACGTGAAAAATGAAACATGGATCCAATCTGCAGTAATGCCCTCCCTACAGTGTAATTTGTCGACTTCGGATTACTCTGTAATTAATCATGACTCATCATCTTTCCATAAAAGAAACTCGTCAGTATAGCTACCGTTAAGAGAAAGATGCAGTCTGATGATGAAGGAACACCTTAAAGTTAATTCTTTGAAATTCATTTCCCATCCCAACTTTTTTCAACTTAAAAATCAGGAAACCTGCACACAAAAAAAAAAAACAAGTTGCAAAAACAACCATCTACAACCTACCCTATAATCACGAAACTAAACATCAACTAACGAATGGCCTTAAAGGCATTTTCAGCTTTAAAACATGATTTGTAGTAGTGTTTTCCTTATCATTTACATCAATGGTTTACATCACTATTTTAATAAAGCACGCTGTGGCCTGCTTCATTATGGACATCAGTCATTTACTCGCAAATCGATAATAACACAATTACCATAAATCGTCCATTATTAACAGCCCCGGCAAAGCTACGACCCACCTCCGTAAACTGCTTTAAGGTCGGAAAGATTTCTGACCTTTTCAAGCATTTTACATCGTAATTTTTCTGCTACAAATTGACTAAAAGCTTCCTACATTCAAGAAAATCAATGTTTTATCCCCTTAGATCGTGGTTTTCCTTACAGCTTTTTTAATTTGGTTTCGTCCTTTTTTTTGTTGTTGCTTTCATTCATTTTTATTTTGATTTCGTCCATATCTAGACACACGCTAGTCCAAGTTAGCCAACAATCATCACAACAAACATCACATCAGTTCAATTGTCGAGGTTGTAAACCATTGTAGCGCGGCGCCATAGCGTCAGTGTCTTATATCTTGAAGCATAGTTGGGCATATTTCAGGTACTCGGGGAAAAATAATAATGCGGTACAAAAGCTTAAATTGTGTTGAAATCGAGAGCAATCACCCACCTGACAAAAAATAACTCGTGTAGCAATGCCAGCTAAGCTGCTTTCAATGCAAAATCTGACCTTAATAACGTTGTAAATGTGTTAGCTAGCTACTAGCTAGCTAATTGGCTCATCCCCATGTTAAATCCCATATAGGGTGATTATTTATCGATACCGAGATAACGGGGAGGCTTCCAGCTATGAAATTGGACGAATGGGTGCAGTAAAATACGAACTGCATACCTATTATGGTTTGGAGCCTGGGGACGTAACAGGGATGGCGTGGGAGCGCAAGTACGAAAATATTGTTATAACCATTGTTAGTATTGTCGGCATCCTCTCTCATTGGACGGGCAAAGTTCGGACAATGAGAACGTGGATAATGACGTACGTGCCTAGACACACACAAGTGCATCACGATAAATCTAAACAACGTTGCAAAGAAATTGTATTCACGTCCAATTCACGAAAAAAAAACCCAACTGTAAAAACAAAGCAAAATAAACAAAGCCAACAACTGGTAACGAGGCTACTAAGTTGAGAGTGGTTCGGCCCTTCAAAGAAGTGATTTCAACACAACAAAACATTCGCCAACTTAATCGCGCCGAATAATACTTTGGACGTTAAATGAAAACTTGTACATTGCTACCGAAAGTAGCAATGTTCTAGTTTTCATTTAACCTTCGAACTATTAAGCGGTGCGATTAACTTGGCTAATGTTTTGGTGTGTTGATATCACTCCTTTGAAGGGCCAAACCATTCGGAACTTGGCGGCCCCTTTTACCAGTTTTGGTTTTTGATATGATTTGTATTACGCAGAGCATAACAATGAACGAAAGCAAAATAAAAATGGACGGAAGCAACAACAAAAAAGGACGAAACCAACGACGGTAAAAAAGCTGTAAAATCACACTGCTCTCACCCATAGAGATCTCTAGACAAACTATTTCGTCCTTGTTTGGGCTCGTCAATAGAGATTACTGTGGATGAGAGCATAGGAACCTTGTTGCAACCTCAAAACCGGACTGGCTTCAGCAAGCTAAAAAGCAGTAACTACTGGTTGAGTGAGGTTCCATTACGTATATTCAAAACACCAACATTTAGGCCTATTAGGGACCCAAACAAGGGCGGAACAGTCTGCCTAGATATCTTTATGGATGAGAGCTGCTTGATTTTAAGTGATCCACTGCCATTAATAGAACGAAATGTGGGTATCTAACATTCATAGAATGGAACCCCATACAAGCAGTAGTTTCTGTTTTTTTAGCTTGCTCAAGCCAGTCTATAGTTTTGAGCTTGTTAGTGGTTTTTGTGCCCAGAAATTACCTTAAAAAAAGCTTCATATACATATAGCTGACTAAAATATAAACTAGTAAACTAATAAACTTAAAATTCCTGAACAAATGACAATTGCGTTAGACAGGGTTCATACTCATATCTGAAAATGAATATCCCTGACTATCCCTGATTTTCCCTGACTTATTTCTTCAAATATCCCTGACCAAAACACTTCTAGTTTTAAAAAGTTTTTCAATTACACAGAGTCAACTGCTCACTCTGCAAGTCTGGCATCATAATTTCATCTGGATGGCAACTGCACATTTTTCCTAATTTTCTTTAAATTAAAAAATTGGGCAAGAAAGTAGTAGCAAAGCAACTGGAATTTGCGAGACCACACAGTTGATTCTAAAAACCAAATTCTAAAAATGGAAAAAACGGTTCTAACAAAAACAGTTCGCTTTTAGAATGAACTGGTTTTTTTAGAACCTTTTTCATTTTTAGAATTTCGTTTTTATAATGAACCGTGTGGTATCGCAAATTCCACTTCTTGCCCCACTACTACCTTCTTGCCCCATTTTTTAAATAAAAAAAAATCCCTATCACTGACTTTTTGCCTATTTTCCATTTTTTCCCTGACTTTCCCTGACTGTATTTCATATCCCTGACTATCCCCGATTTTCCCTGACTTTCCAGGTCGGTATGAACACTGTTAGAGCGAACCCCGATCACGTACATTAATGATTGCATAAACGCCAAATTTTCACCAAGGAGTTATGCCTCAAAACCCTCCCTGGAAAGAAGTACAATTCAAAACTGAATTATAACTTTATGTCCCACCCCCTTTTGTTTATTGAATTTATTTTACACCCCCTGAGCGTTCAATAGGCTTGTCGTGTTTCCTGTGTTAAGAACGTTGGCCCACCAGGTTTCTAAGCGAATCCTAAACATTACTAATTTAAAAAGTGGGAGAACTCAATCAATATCAAGGAATCTTATGGCTGCAACACTTAACGAGGGTATTCTATTGCTGATACCCGATTTTTTTTCTCCACATTCCTAAATCCTAACCTTTTGACATTTTCATATTCCCTGACCTTTATGCTATTATTGTATTCCTCTCAACCTTTTTTGCTATTATTAATCCTTTAACGTTTTTTTCCAATTTCGTATTCCTTGACTTTTTGTCATATTACTCTTTTTTTTTAGCCCGTTTCATATATTCCAAGACTTTTTCTGCCATTTTCATATTCATACGCCGACCTTTTTTGCCATTTTCATATCCTTCAACATTTTTCTTGGCTAATTTTCTATTCTTTAACCATTTTTGCTGTTTTTATACTCCCTAGCAACTGTCGCAATTTTTATATTCTCAAACCTTTTCGTTTTTATATTCCGGATATATTTGCCATCTTTACGTTTTTTCCCCCCTGGTTGTTTTCATATTCCTAAACTTTTAGCTCATTTTTATATCCCCTGGCTTTTTTTTTTTTTGGCCCCTTCTTGCTGCCCTACAATTTTCGTTTTTTCCCCTTCCCTGACCATTTTCAGGTTTTTCAAGTTCCGAACTAATCTTGAAATGTGAAAAGCAAGTAGGTGACAGTTCTTCAGAAGATCAGACTTTATCCTTCACTTAATTTTTGTTGCGGTTCTTCTCTTGAACAAGCCTCGAACCATCTACTTATTTTTCCACTTCATCATCCACAATGCATCGAGTCACGTCGTTTTTAGGCAGGATACGAACCACCTCACTAATAGATAACACGCAACGCCATAACCCTAGAAAATTTCAACACCCATTGATCCCATATTCATGAGCAAGGGTAAGCGCCGCGATCCCATTTAACACTTTTCATAGGTTTTACACCTTCGTAAAATATCCATGGGCATCAGCAAATTTTCTGCCGCATCAAACCCATCCATCAATATTGCACACATCCATCATCTCGAATGAATAGAAAGAGTGTGTGGAATGGCAGTGATCTTTTGGTTTTTATTGCCACTCTCTTGGCCTGTCCATTCCTGACAGTTTGACAAAGCGCTGACATGACTGCCTCATCTGCGTCGCTCTCCTCCTCCCAGCATCAAGCATCTCTACCTCTATTTATCAGATCAAAAGAATCTAATATAGCAGCAGCCGCCGCGGCTTCGTATGACGAGCGGTGGCCCACAACCAGCCCTTGGCCGCCATGCCCGCCCTTCCAGAAATGTGACACGCATTATGGTTTCACTCTGAATCATCTTCATTTAAACGACAAGAGAAAAAAAAAAGTAGCTTTGAGAAGCCAGATTTGTTCATGCGAGTGGTGGCACTTCTGGCGCTGGCAAATCTCACATAAGTCGTTGTTGTATCGTGGAACATCTTTGCTCATTAGTAATGAATTAATGACGAGGGCTAAGGAGAAGGTGTTATTTGCACACTTTATTACGTATGTTAAAGTGGCACTATCACCGATTGAAAGCAGACGAAATCTGACAACATCTAGCGCTACGTAGTACCATCTAGCTCTTGCTTGCACCAAGCGAAGGAATGCATAACGGCATTTCTTTTAACGAAACAAACAAGCCACGACATCTTTAATTTTTGAGTGAAAATTTGGCTGGTCCTCGTGCACCTGGGAGCAAGCTATAAAGGTTAACAATATCATTGCCGCTAGATCGCGCCACGGTATTTTCGTTCGCATTTCTACCGGTGATAGTGCCACTTTAAAGGTACATTCCTGTACGGCACAGTTTTGCAACATTACTTCAAACGAGTGTTAAAGAGGCAAAAGCATTAATTTTCCTATTTTCCCCTCGTGAGAAAATTTGCTACATTCACTCTGACGGCCTACGCAAATGTCGCAAAAGCTATTTTGCGCAGGACCCTCGAATATGGTGAGAAGGTATGTCCTTTTAAGACTAGTTGATTAAATTTCCTCACACCGAAAACCACGGCTGCATTTCTCAATGGAAACTAACTTCTTAATTTGAAGAACTTAACTCCTCCCTAATTTTATAGTGTTTCCCTTAAATGCAGTAGCATGCTGTTTTGGCAAAATGCCATTTTGTAAAAAAGGGAAAAAATTACCCTTTGTTCCGGCATTTGTTGGTGAGAGCCGACAGCCTAAAAAGGGCAAACAAAAAAAAAGGCTAAAGGGGCGTTAAACGAGAGGTCCCTAGTAAAAATGTTCACCGCGCCCTTTCACGAACTGCATTCTAGATAACGTATTTCCCGGAATGGATAGGGACGTATGCATGCTGTCGTTTGGCACGTAACTAAGCTTGTAACACATTGTTTGTCGACCATCCAACGGCAAAACCATACTGCGTGAAGCAGCAGTCACATTTTGTATTATTATAGGGTGAGTTGTGTACAGGGGCGTAAACTCTTATTCTTGGTTGGAGGCCCTGCCTAGCGTATAATTTCCAACCACCCCCGCGCAGTTTTGTTCGAGTTATGTAACAATTTCTAATACTGTTTTTTTTTTTTTTTTGCTATTTAACCCGGTTTTATGAATAAGCCTTTCGTTATGGGGCCCTGGATCTACGTATGTTATTGGGCAGCTTAACTCGTGACTGCTTATTGCTCGACTTATTGGTTTGCTGCCACCACATACGAACTTGTATATGTCGTTAAACTTGAGTTTTTGGTTTTTGGTCACTCGATTTTGTATTTTAACTCGGCTTCTCATTGGCTTAGAGCAGCGAGAGTCCCCACTCCTGGTTGGCTCAAAATATGGTCTGCAGGATCCGTTTCTTGTTTTATACTCTAGACCCAGCAATACTAATATTAAGAATGGGAATGCGCTGACATTAACAATTCGAAGTTCCAACATGTTCTAGAAGTTCTTAGCTACAAATTGAAAGCTCCAAATTATTAATTGGAATATATATAAATCAAATATCAGCCAGAGCTGCAAGCGAGATGCTTTTTGCCAAAGCTATACATTAATAGATCGTTAGTGTGTTACTACAAAACTCCAGAGAATATTTCCGTAAAGATATATTGTAAACACACAGCTTTTACGGGTCTAAAGTTACACAATTCAACGAGTCAAACACAAGGTTCAACACACGGCTTCATCCCGTTTGCCATAATCGCGTTTGCCATAATCCCATTTGCCATAATCGCGTTTGCCATAATCCCATTTGCCATAATCGCGTTTGCCATAATTCCGGAAGACCTGAATATCTTAGCCCAGTAGCCATAATCCCGTTTGTCATCCATGTCCGTTTGCCATAAATCGTATATCAAGTCTCATTTCAAATTGAACTCTGAAAAACTTAACATTCAAAACTACGTATGGATTATTCACTCCTGGTGCCGAGTTTCTGCGCCATCTGTTGACAAAACTCGCCACTGTTTGTCATAAAAAAATTAAGGATAATTAATGAGCACATGTACTTACTTCATGTAGGCAAAACAAAAACAAACAAAAAAACCGTTTCCATATCAAAGTTTAATCACAGTAATCTTTTTTTTTTTTTTGGGCTGGGGGAGGAGCAGATTGAGAGTATTGCGTTGGCTTGCCGGCAAAGGAAAATTTTGTTTCCATCCCGCCCCCTAAAAAAAATGCTAAAATTAAACTTTCACAACATAGGTAGCTTACCACGTTTCTGAATCCAAAATCGGGAACAGAAAATGTTGGTTCTATGTTTCGAAATGCTTGAAAATTCAGAAAATTGTCCATTTCGTTCAGTGCATAATGTTAAGTAGAAGTTTCATGTGTGGTATCATGACTACACTATTTTTATTGTTTTTAAACCATCTTAGAAAAGTTTTTTTTTAAGTTTAAGTTTTAAAATGTCCAAATAACATAGATCTGCATTTTAATTGGAATGTCAAACAGTAACTACTTTTGTCAACAGAATGGCGCAGAAACTCGGCACCAGGAGTTAACAATCCATGCGCAGTTTTGGACGGCTACGAACATTCTTTCTTGAAATTGGATTTTAGTACGACGTCATCAAATCCGTCGGTATACCAAACGGGAAATTATGGCAAACGGGAAATCCAGCAGAAGAGGGGAAGATTATAATTTCATTTCGAGCAAACGGGAAAATGCAGAAGAGCTGGGACGATTGCCTTAAAATCGGTCGTTAAACAGGATTATGGCAAACGCACCGTAGCCCAACACACTACCGACCAACATAGCTTCTGCTACAATATTAAATTGCAGTGAATAAGAATACTAGTATTTTATTACACTAAAACATATTGCTGCCTGTGCACATCATAACAGAATATCAGGATTCGAAATTAAGTGTTCAACACAGTAGCCAGTCGCTCACGATATCGCGAAGTGCCAATTCCAAAAATGCAAACAAACAAGATTTTTTGGGGGGGGGGTAAGCACGAGGGGTTCCCGGACAACACAAGACTTTCACCTCTACGATTTGTGGATTTAAATACAATGTGTCATTACGGCACAACTACTACAGCCAAATCACAACAGGCTGCCACCAAGTCATAGGGAAGTAGCGACCTCCATTACAACGTGAGGTGGCCCTCGACTTCAATCCCAGTCATTTGGGTAGTTACACCCAGGGGTGTACTGGCCATACGGGAAAACGGGAGGTTTCCCGTGGGGCCTATGCCCTAAGGGCCTGTCAGGGCCTACTGAAATTTTTTTCATAATGACAAATTCCTATGAAACGCCACAAGAGAAGGGCCTACATTACCTATTTCCCCGGGCCTAAATGTCCCTCCCAGTACGCCCCTGGTTACACCCCTAGCTATGTATTACATGCATCTGTTATTAATGCCGTAAAAGTGAGAAAGAACTATGATCATCATCGAAAGCCTGAAAAACAGTTCACAATTGGCTCTTCTGCAATAGAATAGAAGCCATTGACGGGGACACGCCAATGGTTGCGCAACAGGACCATACCATCTTTAGATACAGGCTAGTGTACTCTAATTTTATCATGTATGTGTTTCGTTCAGTGCTGGTCCTTGAATTATACAGTTCTAAGTACCCATGCGCTCAATCAAGGAAATAAAGTACCAGGATATGTACAGTAGCGTCTAAATGGTCCACCCAGGACGCCCCTGCTTAGAAACTATTTAAGCTAACTGTGTTTACAGCGACTAAATTCTGTGTCAGTAAATATATAATGAGAAAGAATTGGAATAGCTGCCGAATTGGACGAGGACAATTTTTTTTTACAATCAATAAACAGCTCGATTTATTTTATTTACCAGGTAACAAATAATTATATTAACCAGTATACACAAATCGTTGTACATTATACCAGATAAAGAGGAAACAGCAAAAATTAAACTATATTGATTTTGTAAACAGCATGCTGTATCGTACATTAAGTTTCATTTGTAAAAAAAAAAAAAAGTGGAACCCCCCAACAGTTTGTTTTTTTTAAAGATATTCCAGCTGTGCAGGAACAACTGTTGTTCGTATCTAAAATACAAATAGCCTATAAAGGGAAGGCTACGTTAAAACAGGTTAACCTATGGAAATGTAGCATGGCGTTGAGCTAGCGTGACGTCACAGCCGTGGTATATAGGGATGGGTGGGTTTCATTTTTTTGACTTCGGTTCCGATGCCCACAAAACCGCGGTTTCGGTTTTTGCTATCCTCTATCTCAACCAGATATTTCTATGTTTTTTCTTGGAACAGTAGTTTTACTATCTTCTAACTCGTTCCTGCTTTCACTTTCAGCAGCGTCATAGACCTTGGGTCTAGCAGTGGCACCATTTTCCTCTACTATTTATATTTTTTAATGACTAGGAGCTTGCGTAGAAAATGATAACTATTCAAAAAAAAAATAAAACAACAAATCAGTTTTTGATTTTTCGAACATCGTTCAAATAACCGACACAAAATTCGAATCGGTTTCGGTTTTCAATAAAAACCGAAAATTCTGTTTCGGTTTCGGTTACCGACTCATCCCTAGTGGTATAAGGTAATTTTATTCACGCATAGTTTAACAGTAATCACACCAGTCTTTCCTTATTTCAGGATAACCCAAGGAGCCAATTCCCAGCAGTTTGCAGGAATCTTTGACATCCCAAATTACAGATAGTATCCTTACGAGCATTGTAAACATAACAATACGAACACAGAAGCCAATGTCTGAGACAGGATGTTGCAGCACGATAAGTGATCCTTATCGGCATCACATGGCGGCAACCCGCCGACTGCGTCACGAGAGGAAACATTACATCACGTCACGCACCTGTCTCAATACAAAACACAGGGTTCAAGCGCATCACATCCCCAAATCTCTTCACCATGAAGTCCTTCAGTCTGTTCACTGGGCTGATGTTCACCAGCTATGTGGGGATAGTACGCACAGCACCGAGCATTCGCAAAATATGCAATGAAATAACGACCAGTTTTGAGAAGAATGTTACTTTCAAGAGTGGTGAGGACACATTGTACGGTACTCTACTTATGCCAGAAGTGTGCAAGGATTCATATGGCAAAGTAGGTGGTGCTTTAATCATTTCTGGAAGTGGCCCTACCGACCGCAATGGAAATAGTGTACCTTTCCCGTACTTGGAATCGAACCGCAATTTTGCACGCACATTAGCCGAGTCCGGATTCGCATCGTTTCGTTACGACAAATTGGGATCGGGCAAAACTGGCCTTGCTACTCATACCGATGGAAGTGGCATCGATTACAAGCTTTTCGAACAAGAAGCAATGGATGCCTACAGTGTTTTATCTCAACACCCTGATATTGACAATAAAAACCTGATGATACTGGGTCATAGTGAAGGTATGATATAATCATGAACAGAACGGTAAGGTTAATCATATTTTTTGTTACACCTATCAAAAGAGTATTGTTCTTGTTTTTTTTTTTTTTTTTTTCATTCTCAAATGAATCAGTTATAAATGGATAATAATGTATTGGCAATTATCTTTTTTTTTACAACTCCACAGTAATTTCATCTCACTGTTTCAACTTATTACGTACTACTTTAGCTCACATTTCGCCAACTGCCAGTAGACAACTGGGCATTAGCTTGCATAAACAGGTACCATAAATACGGTATTAACAACCGGGGCGTTTAGTTCAAAATCAAACCATTTTGACCTAGCCACTATTAGAGACCGGCCACCATTGGAGACCAGGAAGAGATTAAACTGTCAATATTTAAACTTCATTAAAAAAATTTGTCTGCTAAGAACGTAATATGTATCCGACATTAAAATACGCTAAATACTATCACACAAATATTTTCCTTTTTAACATTGCTCTTAACCTTTAATGAAACTGCAATAACATTAATTACATAATTACATCTAATTACACAATTATTCTATGTTCGTTTAGGGGATGTGCTCATTGAGGTGTGGAATTTTGGACACATTCTTTTATTTTACCACTACTCAGATCAATACGCTATAACACCCCTCTCATAGTTGTGTGTTTGAAAACCTTGCTCGTCTACCGTACCAAATTAAAAATAAACAGGAAGTTTAGTATAATTTATTCTGTTCTACTCACTCTTACATTTGGTCGAAACAGTAAGAAGTACCATAATGTAAATGCTCTGTTAATGGCTCTATGTCACCCAGCCATTAATAGAGCATTTACATTATGGCATTTCTTACTGTTTCGACCAAATGTTAAGAGCGAGTGAAACAGAATAAATTATACTGAACTTCCTATTTATTTTTAATTTGGAAGGTTCGAATCGAGGAAGGTTTTCAGACACACACAAATGGAAGAGGTGTCAAAACATTGATCAAAGTAGCGCTAAAATGACAGATTGTGGGTCCAAAATTTCCACACACACCACAAAAATATTCATGCTTATTAACGTTCATCATTTTCGAAGTCATAATTGAAAGCTGGAAATTTCCACAAAAAAAAAATAAATATATAGAAAAATATCCTGTCAGCCTAATAGTTGACTTTGTTGAGTCGACGAAATAATAATATTGCAAAAATTCAGAACTGGGCAACATCCCATAAGACATTATGCTTCGGTTTTTGTTAGTATGGGGCCATCTTAGGTTTTTTTTTTCCTGGCAACATTCTTGTTAAACGATAATACCTAGAATTTATCCATACTGGACTGCAACTGTTTTTACAAGTCCATCTCTTTCATATCCGAACCGTTCCATATACTTCTTTTAACGTACAGAAGGAGTATTAAACCAGGAAAATAATATATTATTGCACCAAAAGATTATTTTATTCTAATCTTGGTATCCCAGTTAATAATGAACTATAAATTTAAATCAATGTCAACATATTAAAGTATTATCACACCAAGTACGCAGCAGCCCACATTCCATGTTATTGTCTATCCCAACTCAGTGCTCATAACGACCTATGAAAATCTCTCGAGTGTGTCCAACCTTATAGTCCAAATGTTTTAAATTATCCCACTTATAACACCTTTATCAATCTTTTTTCTTCAAGGTGGTCTTTTCGCCCTTCGTCTCCCCCATCTACTAAAATCTCAACCACAATCTCCCAGAGCTCTCATCTTGGCAGCACCTCTTGGCAGGCGCTACTTGGACGTCATACAACGACAACTCAACGAACAGATCCAAAAGGCTGAGGATGCTGGCTCTCTTTCTGCCGACCAAGCCAAGGCAATGAGAAACGAACTGATCCAGCTTGTGGACCAGTTGCGAACCAAGGGCACTGTCCCAGAATCAGTCAACCCTGGTTTTGCAGCCATTTTCAGCAAGGTCAACGCGGCCTTCCTGTACCAAGCCGACAGCTATGATCCTGCACAAGTAGCTGCTACTCTCCCTACTTCCCCTAAACTGAACGTCTTGGTATTCAGGGGTCTTAAGGATGTTCAAGTCGACAAAGGTGATGATGGATCATGTTTGATATTAAATATGCGTCTTATTTATGTATGACTTATTTTATGCATTATGTAATGTGCATCATTATTGAGTTATGAAATGATAAATTTCAACCGCACATAAACGAAGGCTTTTATTAATGGCAATAATGTGAACTAGGGACCAGTCACAGATCTATGCTCGTGAAAAAAAAATATGAAATAATTTAATTTTCGGGGATGACCAAAGGCCTTTTGGCACTCACTTTGTTTTTTGGAGGCTTCTTCCCACCCCCAC
>JAHWFP010138911.1:78672-103430 GCA_023313725.1 Lithobius niger
CCCTCTCCTCCATAACCGCGGGAAGTTCCTCAAAGTACTACGTAATATTAAAGACGTAATTTTCTTCTTTTTTTATATACGACTTTTGAACTCTGTTGCATTGCTAGACGATAACTTGTTTTCCTATGAAAATTAAATACCTGGAAATGTTGGCATTTTAATTATATAGATAATAAGCCAATAACACATAACTGAAAAATTATACATAAATTCGAATAATTTCGCAACTGGTCTAAAGAACGACACAGAAGAAAAAAGACAAGACATACCATACATGGTAACGTCCTGCTATAATACAGGCTACCTGAGTGATTATGCAGTGAATACGCAACTAAAACAAACCGACTCGTTATTTACAACTTTATTTTGCTGAACGTACAAAATTGCCCGACGAAGGTGAATAATAGCCGTTATCTCAATAGAAAGCATCGTACAAACCGGTGCTCCATTTCCAACCATCATTGTATGCCACGGTGTTAGCAAATGCTCCACATTTTCACTTACAAACACCATATTTTCATACAATTTCAATTATTTTTTCCACTCAAATTATTTGAAATTTTCACGAAAATAATAGCTTAACAATAAAAATGCAAGAGATGAAAAGCATGCATGGTGGCAGAAGTGTCAAAAGTTCTCATGCACACAAAAAAAAGTATAATAAAAAAAAGTCATACACTTGTTGAGGCTATGTAATTTTTTTTTTTTTTACTTTTTGCAATTTGCACATAACCTTGGTTTCGTCGCCTGAACAATTTAGTTTTTGCCTTCATTTACCAAAAAAGTAATGGCTAGTCGAATCCGTACCTGTCAGCAAACGTTTTAAAACCTAATTTGTGTTTTCTCAAGCTAAAGTATAATTTTGAAGCTAGACAAAATTTGGTTAATTTTGATCACTTTTTTATTTGATTATTAATTCATCATTTTTCGTGCTTTCTGCCATTTTACGAAAAAAAATCTAGGAATTACACTTGCGATTTTTCACAATTAAGAATTATATGAGCCCACCCAGACCTCCAGCCACTGGTGGAATCAAACCTAAGAGCACTTGTTTGTGTTATACGTCAGATGCTTTAAGATGTTTTTTTTTTCACCCACTATTCCGTATTAAAATATTTACCATACATTTTCTTTATTACTTTTATAGGTGACATAGACCATCTTATGAGTGGTTTGGATACCAACAAAGAAGTCACAACGGAGCGATTTGAGTTGCAGGACACAGACCATATTTTCAAGACGGTCCTCGGGGAGCCCAACCCGGTCAAAGACTACGCTGACCCCAACAGACCGTTCTCCCCCCAGGCCATCAAAACCCTTAAGCACTTCCTGGAGGCGTCAAAAGGACGTTAAAAAGACATTCGCGGCTAATCGAAATACAAGTGTTTATCTTACAAGTTCTGAGTTAAAATATAGGGCTGACAGAGTCGGCCAGCAAGGTCAAAAATGAGTCATATCAAAAATAAACAACTGGAATCAATTTATTGATACGTAGATTCGGGAAAATTATTACGCGTGACGCATGGGGGATAAACTGAATTCAAAAATAGTTTTTAGGAAAACAGAAAATTCAGTTGTGTATGTGTATCAATCGTATTGAATTCACGAATAGACTGTGTTCACATCATTTTTGGGTGTCACGTGTTTTAGCGGCACGTTAATTATTTATTAATACTTTTTTCGGAAGTGCTGGTCAACATTTCACAAAAACGATACTAGTACGAAAACCCGAATATCACGGAAACGGCTACTTGAGGCATGTTTTGTCTTGGGGATCATCCATAAATTACGTAGCACTGGAGGCGCGCGGGGAGAAAGTTTTTGTTGTGTTACGAATTGTTATGAGGGGGAAGGTAAAATGTTGTTTCTTGTCAGTGTACCAGAGTGCATGGCTTCGGGCCAGTATACTCTTCAATAAACTTGTAAATGTTTGTTATGCAACAAACTAATAATGAATATCATTTTACTTACTAGATGAAAGCAACGTACAACATACGATCTTTTTTTTTTGAGTTTATTCAAGTCTTATTATAAAATTTGGAAAGTATGTTTATTTTTAGATTTTTTAATGACTGACATAGCACCTTTTGCCCCTTTACTTCCTTGTATAACGATTAAAACTCGTTAATTATAGGGATGGGTCGGTTTCATTTTTTTGACTTCGGTTCCGGTTTCGGTTTTCACCCCCAAAAAACCTCGGTTTCGGTTTCGGTATCGGTTTTTGCCACCATCCACCCCAACTAGCTATTTCTATTTTAATTCTATAAATAATTCTATTTATCTCTTCCTTCCGTTTTGTTAATAACAGGACTGATAAAACTGAATATTTTAATCAAGTACAGTGCAAAACCTACTCACTCCTGTTATGCAGTACACACCAACACAACTACGAAAAATATTCTAGATTTTAAATGAAGCAATTCAACAATATCTTTTTTTTTTGACTAGGGTGTTACTTAAGACAGACCGAAATAACAATAGTTGCACTGGTGACAGATGGCGGAAATATCACAGCAAGAGAAACGAAACTGTACTAAAGAAAACAAGTGGGTCCTACACTAAATATGGTCGTAGCATCCGCTGCAGTCCTCAGATGCTACAATGATACCACGCTTAACATAACATACACAGTGTCCGTAAATTGTTCACCTGGTTCAATCCATTCAGTTTTTCACTTCCTATATTTTCCTGTACGCCATCGAAGCCCTAAATGGTAGTAACAATGCATGGGCCGACTGGCCAGGATGAGTGAGAGGGGATCCCCACCCTGGGCACTCCTCTATTAATAGGACCAAAATTCTAAAAACGTTTGCCTACAGTGAATGGAGGAGGGACGGCCTTCTCTATGGAAGACAATGTCAGCAAGGGTGGGACCCCATACCACAATTACTTGAAACGAATTTAGAATCGGATTTAAACGAAAAAGTCACAAAAAGCTACTACGAGCTGCGGTAAAAAACAAGAAAACAAAATCTTCAGGTTCAGATCGTAGACAAGCCCTTACTTGTCCTCCACCTATGAACATTACCAGCCACGATGATAGCGTTAGGATAAAAATGTATGATTTGGTGAAAATTGAAACTAGTTAATTCAATAAATTCTGCATTTAAATGTTTACATCGATTTATATTCAGTACGGAATAGAGGTATAGCAGTATTCAAATGAAGCAGAGATGTGACTTTTCATATATTTTTGGCACAAGAATGTTCTGAGGAAGGTGAAAGAAAGTCGCCGAAAACTTACAATAAGACAACATAGACCAACGATTGGTGCCCTCCTAAGGAGGATTTGGGTAGTTATATCTTCAATTATGTCTTCTAAAATGTCATTGTACCAACCGGATAAAGGCTTTTCCAATTATATTCAGTACAGTATGTTGCGCTCTGTAAGCTTCAAAAGGTCTTACAGGAGTGATCTTTACCTCAGTGAGCCTTAAAGTTAATTTATCTTCCGTTCAAGGCTTCTTCTAGTGTGCTATCAATAACGAGGTTATGGGCCTCTATTGGGCAAATGGTACTACTTCACAAAAACTTTTGCAGACTAAGACTAATACCAACAGAATTTGTATATAAATACAGAAAAATAACTTTCATTGTCCATTGTAGCCTATAGTAAGTTATTGATCTTGGCTAACAGCGTCCAACGACCTAACCCTATGCCCACAAGTGTATTTATTGACTGCTCTTTTAAACTGTATGCCTGGTAGTAGACCATATACATATGCACAAAATACTCACTGCATCGTAGAAACTCCATCCAGACAAAGAAACTAGTTGGAATCAAATGACGGAACCTCTTTCAAACAACGTCGACAAACAGAAGAGGACATCCCTATCTTAAACAGCTAAGCCATTCTACACCATCTAAGCCTACACACAAGAGGAGGCAACATTTTTTGCTGGGAGCAAGCACCTAGATTTATCGCTGGAGAGGGGTAACACAGCCCAGCACTCAGCCACAAAGCACAAAGAAATACTGACTCACAATCCAGGCGAATATTGATTCGGAATCCCGTTAAGGGTTTGTACCAAGTGGAAAGGCTGATAACGTGTCTGTCACAGCAAAACAGCCAGTTATTCAGACTTAAATCGTGCCGGGGTTCAAATCGAGCAGTTTGTTGCTGGAGGACGAGATATGTACAGATTCAAGATGCAACATAAAAGGGAATTACGGGAGGAGAAAATAAAATACGAAATCAATGCACAACTGGAATTGTGTGCGGAAGGAATGCTGGACGGACGGAGGTGTTTTCGACTTTTTCCTCGTGCAACGAAGCACGAATAAACACAAAGCACGTTTTGTGCACGACCGTCTTCGGGCAAAAGAAAGCGCGCAGCACGTTAATTACGCAGACTGCGCTTTGTACCGGAGTTAAACACTCCAGGGGGTTGGTTAATTGGCAAAATTAATAAGTTTGGGCTTGGATTGTAACTGAGTTTATGTAATTTTAGAATGAACTTAAAATCATTAAAGTTTCGGCAAGAAAGGCTTTCGACACAAAGTGGTTTTTTTAATCACCACCTACACAACTTCATTAACACTCGTCAGTTTACACTTTGATGGTATTAGGAAACGTACTTAAATAGACCTAGGCTAATATTTTATTATTTAGGTGATGATATTTGAATTAGGTCTACTTTTACAAACTTGGGGCCTGCCTACACTCACCAAGGTTTCTATATACCCATGAAATTGGACAATTTATTTCTAGACTTTGCACCAAGTCCAGTTTTGTCAAAATTCATTTTTCGATATTCTAAGGGCACTGAATGTAATTTGCACATATCGTTTTAATAATAGCACAAATCTACTTATGAGGGCAAAAAGACAACGGGCAAAAATATACAATATTTATATATTTTTACTACATAAATTCGACCATCTTTGGTTAACGCTATAAAACTGAAACACGTTACAACTAGAAGCATAAAAATTTTAACGCAGTGTAAACATCACGCCACCACCAAAGAACAAGGCTGCCAGAAGCCATCGCAATATCTCCATACGTCTCCACTAGGGGCCTACCCAATTCGCAAAGAAATGGCATATAAAAAAGCTGTGTGGCATTTGAAATATAGAAATCAATTTGTCACTCATTATGCAACATTTTAAATGTCTACTTTGGCAGTAGGCCCAGGCCAAATTTTCGGAAAACCAATGTCTTTAGATGCTGTCCGTTTGGCTTCTTCAGCTGAACACTAGGTTTTGAAGCTCGGTTTTACAGCATCATGATGTTGGAGACTTGATGCAGATCTCTTGCCGATTTTAATACTTCAGTCAATTTTGTGTTGGGTTTTCATGTGGTGAGATGTAATACTGTTTATTTCCACTCGTTACTGGTGTCAGCTGTGTGTTCACACCTCGTCTGGTCTCACCCATACACAACACTAGGCGAGTGTCTTTTGGCGAGTAACACTGAAACGAAGTTCCCAATATGTCGACTCCTCCACCGCATGAAATATGAAAAGCTCTCATATTCTTAACATAATTGATTTATTACATTTTTTTCAGAGTAAAAAAAAATATTTTAAGTACATTCAGCTTGTTGAGAACAAAATTTGTAGTTTTTTGTTTGTTTTTTGTTAACGCTGTACCCGTTTTATTAATTTTCCATCAAATGAAGCGTTTATTACAACTTATGACTAGAATGGAATGGCCACGTCATGGAATACGTTTAAAATCTTATATTTCTCAATCCGTTCAGTTCCTTGGAAGACATACTTCATACTTGCGATATTATCGCTCGGACGATATAAGGTTTTGTTAGAAAAAGCTGACGATACATATCGGCAGAACAAATACCGAACAATAACAGAATATTGTAAAACCGCCCAACCTTGCTTGTAACATTAGGTAAAATAAATACCTCTAGCCTAAAATCACAAGTGTTGAGACTGAGAATATATATGAAACTACAGGCACATGTTAATGAAAGGACTGATGAAAGACGCTGCTTACGTTTGAACAATTGTGCCTAACACCTCAACAACGTGAAACACAATCTATCCGCAAGAACTTCATTAAATTAAAATTAGTGTCGGATAGGGAATCGAGTTAGGCCTAATATAAGGATTTTTTTCCTCTACGAGCTAGAAAGCACAGCATGCGACACTCCATTGGATGAAACCATGTAATTAGGCCCACATTTATGTGGTTGGGCCTATTTTTGGGTAATTAGGTCTACATTATTGTGGTTGGGCCTATTTTGGATAATTAAGCCTAAATTTATGTGATTGGGCCTATTTTTGGTTAATTAGGCCTAGATTTATGTGATGTACCTATTTTGGGTAATGAGGCCCAGGTGTGCAGAATATGCTAGAACGAGGTTCGCGGGAAATTTCCAAGAACTGTGGAAATTCACTAAAAAATGGCTTGCCTACATGGTGAAAGGCGGCAAAATTTGAAAAATCTCTAGAAAAATTTTGTGGGAAATTATATCCAGTAAGAATTTTATGCAACCCTGATGAGGCCTATATTTCAGTAATTAGGTCTATAATTTGCATTAGGAAATATTTACTATGCAATCCTTATGCACTCTACTTAGGGACGTCAGATATCCCAAGTAACTTTTACCTAGGACACAGTATGTAAAAAGTAATCACAGTGGAGCCCTATAGTGCTCTCTACGTGCACTTGTCAGGACTATCAATTTCTAGTGTGCTGTGTAGGCAGTTCCTCCATCCCCAAACTCCTCTAAACCTTGCTTTAAAAGTGTACCCACATGTCCTAATGACAATATGGCAAACCTGAGAATTTTCCCTAAAAGTGCACTCGATACTGCAGCTGAAAAACAGAAACCAAATCCAAACAGATGCAGGCAAAGGACACAGGGAACACGGAGGTTTCTTATGTCGCTTTACCTTAAGCTGACCCTAGTTACATTGATGTAGTAGTTAGAGCACTTTAGAACATCCATTATAACCACCTAAAATCACTTTCAAGTCGTCTTATCTCAAACGTACGGATTTTGAAGCGTTTTAACGACCTTGTACCCACATATAACTCATTTTCTACGTTGCTCTAAGGACAGCTTTCCTTCGATTGGTTGAAACAAGGGCAGCGAAGTCAGAAGCCATGTTACCTGAATGGGGACATTGGAATAGAGAGAGGTGTTTAGTTGATGAGGGATTAGGAGAGATAAAACCTGGTGCTACATCAACTTAGCAGGAACTACTGTGTACTACACCGGTTGTCATTTAACTCACTCCAATTTGAATGTCCCTGTATGCACCTCTTTCCTAAAGCGACATAAGTTCAAGTTCATATAAGGTAAAGCGACGTACAGGAACCTCCCTGCACCCTCGGTCATAGACCATCCCAAGAAGAACAACTTTTAATGTTAGCAAACGTGCAGAAATAGAATGCAGAGAGAAACTTGTGGCGGAACAAGCTCCTTGCATCAACACCCTTCAGATACATACCATCGTCTTTCGCCACATTAAATTTCAAATATGCCCCAAGCATTTTAGCAACCCTTCTAATTTAAGAGGGGGAAACCATTTTAACCCCACCCAGCGTGACAAGTGAATATTTGCAACCTCTAACTGCTCGCTTCCTGCTATAAAAACATCCCACTCGTATAAAACAAGCTTTAAACTTGCTCAGCTGTATGAAGGCTATAAATGCACAACAAATGTATGTACAGACGCCACTATGGGGCATACACGCCCACCACCCATTTTGCTACTACGACTTTTTAATATCTGAGGCGACTATCGGTCCAGTAATAAGCTATGTTTGCACCCCTTATTGGTTGATTAGGACCATAAAAGAAAATGATCTAGAATGCACAAATACGGTGTAGGGAAGAACGCTAGAGATATAACGGTCGTTGCTTTACATGAACGTGGGCACAATAATTACGCATAAATGGCAGCAGAATATTTCATGTGCTTACAACAACAAAATTATTGTCCATGCCAAGCCCTATAAACTTAGTTGCTGCTGCTAGATAAACAACTTTCAACTTAAATGTACCTAACAACTTGTTAAAGGTACATTCGTCCCGGTTGGCTTTCCTGTATGGCGAAGTTTTGCAACATTAGTTCAGATGGATGCAAATGTTGCAAAGGCGTTCGTTTTCCTATTTTTCCCCTCGTGAGAAACGGGTTTGCTACATTCACTCTAACCTATGTAAATGTTGCAAAGGCTATTTCAAGTAGGATGCTCGAAGTTAGTGAGACAATATGTCCTTTTAAATGCATTCTAACAAAACTAAATGTTAGCTGGGGGCCTGTCCAAAGCAACTTGTAAAGTTCCGTTACTTCTCCAAATTTTCCACACCAATTTTGTTGTTTTTCTACTACTTATCAGTTTTGATAACTTTGAAGATCCCCAGCCCATATCCCTACAAAATAATAACAATAATAACGTGTGAAACACACATAATCATATAAAATTTATTGTTCGTAGTAGGCCTTACGTGGCAAAGCCCTGAAGGTTTTAAAATTGCTATACCTGGCGGGCTACTGTGGAAACCCCACAACCATCAAAGAAGACAAACTGTCTATTGCCACACTTAATTTTCGTTTCACATTCACAGAACCCGAACCTTCCTACACTTTTCCAGGTGTCCCCGGTTTTCATTACCAGACTAGCCTACTCTAGGCGTATACTTTTTCTTTACTAACAGGTTGTTTGGTTTGATGGCAATGAAAGTGATAAGAATCCCACGACACCAATGTTTATCCTTTGTCTTGCATTACAATAGTGTAGCCCATCATTAGTTCCGTATTTTTGTTGTTGTCAATGAATTGCCTTGGATTATAATGAAAGTGTCCAGCATTGTCTTTAAGGCATAGACTTGTATCTCACAGTGTAATAGCTATTTGATATTTGTGCATCAAAAGACATTTGTTTTCAGATAGCATTCAGTTTCACAATAAATCATTTGTGGCTTACAACAGGCTCTTTCACAGTAGGCCTAGAAAGAAACGAAATTATGATGTAGGACAGATCTGACTGTACAAGATTGTTACAACTCCATTACCACAGAGAAATAAAACTGCAGTCCGAAAATGAATAAACAAATCTCTGTTTAACTTGTACAGTTCGGGGACTACGGTGAAAACCAAGTGCAGCATCTACACGAAAAACGAAAAATTGTGGGGGCCACATGATTATCCTTAGTGCTATACTGGGCACACCCTGGCCCGGCTCAGCTGAGCTTAGAAGCTGTTCAGTCGTTTCCAATGGTAACCAAGATCACAAACATGTATACAATGAGAAAGTTAGCTAAAAGTACTGTATTTTCTTGATAAAACACCAGATGTAGAAAGATCATTCACATTGTCTCGAATAAGAGCTCATGTAAGTGCCAGGTGCTCTAACAGAAATAGATGTTCGTTGTATCAAGAGTGAGATAGGTGGTTTGGGGCCTATCTCACTCTTGGTTGTATTCACTTGGCAGTTTGCAAATTGTGCTATAATAGCACAGTTGTAGAGTGCCTGTTCACGTAAGCGGGAAGTTCCTGGGTTAGAGTACCAGTCGGGGTAAGTTAGTTGTCTTATCTTTCCTTCTTTCTTGTATTAGCATCTCTTGTATTCTTACATGGACAATCTTGAAGAGGAGTACGCTCTCTTGAGAATTCTGAATGCCGACAGGCTCATTTTACTTGGCTAACTAACAAATTTGGAAGAGACAATAACGCTTACGCCAACTTGAAGTTTGATTCGTTTTTCGTTCGTTTTTCAAATCTTGGAGATGTTACGTTAGTGTGCTAAGCAACTAGTGCCTGATGAAACAGAAGACTTAGTTGAAAGACTATAGCGAATCCTGCCGAAAATTCGATACAAATCAAACTTCAAGTTGGCGTAAGCGTTATTGTCTCTTCCAAATCTTGAAGGTTGGGTGCCACGAACAGAAAGTCTGCAGCACCTAGTGCCATTGAGTTCTGTCTAGCGCTTCCTTGCAGCAAACAAAGGAATGCACAAAGAAATTCTATAATGTAAAAAAAAAGCCGCGCAACTCCTTAATTATTAAGTGAAAATATGGTATGTCCTCGTGCTCCTGGGAGAAAGCAGTACGTTAACAATATTACTGCCACTAGATGGTGCACAGTAGATTCTTTACGTTCTACGGTGGCGCCGGCTAGTGGCCGTAATATCGTAACCTTTACAGCTTGCTTACAGCACAAAGACGTACGACGTACACATTTTTACTCAATAATTAAGCAGGCATGTAGCTTGTTTGTTGTATTAAAAGATATTCCTTAACTTGCTGCGAACAGCGCTACAGAACTAGACAGCACCAAAGATAATAGCCTACGGTACAAACTTTCATTTGGTGTCAACCCACCTTTAATAGCGTTTGTTTCGTCAAGACACTATACGATAGGACCTATCTTACAGTTTTTAGGATGAGTTTTCTAAGGAGAAGTCAATCAAATTGTACAAATTTCAGGCTTGCCTACGAGTTTTTACTTTTATATTACTATTTATTGTGCATTGTAACTCGCTCTCACCATTTTATTTCCATTATTTACTATCTGTAGTTTCCATAAACAATAAACTATTACGATATGACCAATGCGTGTACTTGTAGACGAAAACAAATCGGTGTTGTTCACTCGTACAGAAGCAGTGATGGTGTGTCCTTCAAACCCGTGATACGTACTGTCCACCTATGGGAACCGCGCTAACAGCGGCTACTAATGCAAAATTACCTAAACCTAATTATAGATACAATTTTCTTCGGACCAGAGTCGAGGTTGACAGAGTGTAACATACTGGGCTACACAGCATCATCTGCATGCGATCAATTGTGGCGTTAACTGGTTTACAAGTTGATTAAAGCAGATGCAGACAAGCAGAAGCTAGCCCATCTATCCTAATTACACTAATGACATTACCAGTGGCCATCGTTCATTAATGACAACAGTCGGAGCCAACTAACATGCTTACTATTGAATAAATAGTGGACCATGATTTTACAATTTTTTTTCATTTGTGATTCATAGACGAGATAGTTTGTTAACAGCGAGTGCAAGGCTAACAGTTCGGTTACAACGAGAAATCGTACAAATTATTTGATTACTAACAACACAGACTCTATTCTACCTAAAGGAAATCGCAAAAGCCCCCATTAACACATGGACCAGTGGGAGAGGTGACGATACAATAAAGCTAAATTGCCGAGTTCAAAAGGGACCTCACTCATCAATGTTGCAGTTAGGGCACGGAGTAGACAGTAGTTAGGGCGCATTTGTGCTATTGATCTCCTAACGAGAATTCTCTCTCTCAGTTGCTCTTTTGACTTAGCTAATGCTAAATTCGGTGGTTCCTTCCTTCTCACCTGTTATGGTCATGTCTTTCAAACTCACTATAATTTAAGTTTTGTGAATATAGATCTCGCTAGCCCCCCAGGATACGAGTTTTCAGTCTTCAGGCTATCCATTCAAAAAAATGACGAATTACTGCCAAAAGTTACCCTTATTCAACAATTTTTTTAGAACCTTACTTGAAGAACATTTAGTCCCATATTAATCATAATAGGCTACCACAATAACGCAAAGAAAAAAGAACTACAATTACGAATCCAAGTAAACATGCACATCACTGGCTCTCCCTGCAGTACACAGGCGCATATTTATAATGAATGGAACATGAATACTTTCCAGGCATAAACAACAAAAAATTGGAGGTTATTCCAAATGCTAGAGGCAAATATTATTATTAATAATTAATATTAATAATATTAATATTATTAATAACGCACCTCACACTGCACAGGTTGAGTACCAAACGTCTTAAACAGCACTACCAATACCGATGCTAGTACATATACTGCCTATTACTAATTCGTCACTCCACTCACAACCTTACAATATCCCTTGAACAAGGTCAGCAAACTAACCGAAGTATTAGCAGCTTGGTCATTAGTGTCTAGATCGAGAGAATGCAAAACAAAATTACAAAAACTATTTTAAATTAAGTTTTGACATCTAAGGTTTAGTCTGTAAAATAAACTGCACAGAAACAGGAAGTTGATCGTATCTAAAGTTTAGGTCTAAAAAGATTATACCTTACCTACATCAGTTATGAATAATTATATTTAAGCAAGAATTGGTTGCCACTACTGTTACTGCACTGTGTGTCACTGTACTGTTAATTTTGAAACTTTCTACAATAGGCTAATAATAACAGTGTAGTATTATTATTACCCTATTATAGGAAATTACAAAACAAGTTGTTAACAGTAACCTACGGAAAACTTAAAAAGAAACTAGATTTCTTACAGGAAAGTACAAATTCTGATTTGATGGTAAACAATACATGAACTCATCGTTCGCGTAACAATCGTCAATTTTATCAGTCAGGCCTTCCAAATTAGTGAGCAACATGGCTTAGAAGTGACAGAGTGCATTAATTGAGTGTAAAACGGTTGGTCTGACTGGGAGCTAAAAACATAACCACGGCTGAATCCCTTCTTGACTGGCTAGTTAGGGTCGTAGTGCACAAGACTGCCTTCAGCACCTGCGATGTATTCTGGAATCATGACTGAAGGTCGTCATATATACCTTCGGGAATTATGACTGAAGGTAGTCCCGGTTTGAATCCATGAGTTGAATCTCGTCTATCTGGACAGAGATGCACCGAATACGAAATTTGACTAACACTGAATAGCCTACTGGATACACAACCAGATGCCAACTTGCCAAATACTAGATCAGGGTGACGTTCTAAAGCTCTTGATGAAATTCCCTGATTTTTCCAGGTTTTCCAGACCACTACTGACACTTTTCCCTGATATTTTTTGGGTCGAAGGAAGGTAACTGCACCGAACTAAAAAAATGTTTTTCATATTTCACTCAAATCGCAATAACTGCATCGCGTTGCTTTGCTAAATCAAAAATTGCACTGCTATAACTGGTATAGGTAAAGAGTAGGAAAAGACCGTAATCTGAACAAAACTAGACCCACATTACTTAGGCCTATGACGTTTTCACTTTATCAGAAATGAAACAAAAAGGTCATGAAGTTTGAATTGAAATAAAGTGAAAGTTTTAGAAGTAAAAAATAGAATCCGAATTAGCTATTCTTTATAGGTGAAAGAGACTTTCCGGAAACTGTTCAAATTCCCTGAGTTTCAGTATATATCAAATTCCCTGATTTTTCCCTGAATTTTCCAGACTTGGTAAATTCCCTGAATTTTCCCGGTTTTCCAGGTAGAATGCCACCTTTAGGTATACAACCTAATGGTTCAGCTAACAGGAACGAATATTCGGTGCTGAACAATTGATGTATTTGGGCGATTACCGAATTATTCGACCAAATACCAAAATATTCAGCCAAATGCTTTACTGAAAACCAGTAAATTGAACATGTGGCCCCGATTAAATGTTTGACCATATCGAACAAGGGTAGACCCAGTAGTTGACCAGGTTTCGTGATGATAATACGTGAAGAAACTGGAATAAAGGTAGAGGTAGAATAGAATTTCATTTTTATGTGAAAACAAAACCCATTACACATATGTATGTCGAAGCATGATATAGTAACAAAAATATAAAACGGGAAATGGGATCCAATATACAGCATTACCAACATGTAAATGCTTAATACGGTGAAATAAAACAAACATACAACGCACATCTTTACCTTTTGAAAAACTATACCATCCCCTCATAAAACGTGCAATTTCTTATAAGCCTTGAAAAAAGGCAAGCTCACATAATTTTTTCTTCTTTTAGGAATGTTAAAACACAGTATATCACAAACCAAGAAAGAAATGCTTAGCCAAACGTTCCACAATAATAAAATTGTATAGGCTAAATTTGTATTAAAGGGACGTAAATCCTTTCGGTGTGTTGTGCGACCCGTTGAGACTAGTGTTTGCAACATTTACACACGTTAGAGTTAATGCCGTTAAATTATCTCGCAGCAAGAAAAAACAAGAAAATGAATGTGTTGGCAACATTTACATACGTTTGAACTAATGTCACAAAACTGAGTCGTACAAGAACGCCAACATGGATGCATGTGCAGGGTTCCTACCAAAATACTGATATAAATTTTCCTGGGGTTTCCAGAGTAGTTGAGGTCAATTTCCAGGCTATTTACCGCAATTTCAGGAACGAATGTTTTTTAACACATTTTACCAGTATTGCATGTTATTGGGTTAACACAGTGGAAAAGAGAAGGGCCTAACCCTATAAGTTTGAATGTTTTTATTTGTTTACAAGGTTTTGCAGCTCTGAACATTAGCCTCCAAGTTCAGATAGTTTTTTTGTGAAAAATCTGAGAATTCCCTGAGTTTCAAACGTAGTAAAATTCCCTGAGTTTTCCAGGTTCTCCAGGTTGGTGGGAATCCTGATGTGCCTTTAAACAATTATTCTACAAATCTTAACACTATTCGACCAAATACCTGATTATAATAGTTATTGACTAGTTATTCGGCCAAATAGGCCTACCTGAATTTTTAGAAGAATATAGCCTACCGAGTACTGTACTGAAAATTCGGTGCATCCCAAATCTAGGCTAGTAATATTTAGGTTTTAAACTGAGCTGGTTCATCAAAACAAGCAGCATTATGCAGTTTGCTTCCGATGCAACTACTGAACTGCACTATCCTCAGTTCAGCGGTTGACAGCTTCGTTAGACCACAACATGCAGATTTATGCAACAGCCAAGCCAAAAATAACCTGTTACTAGGGTATTGTAGAGGTTGTTCTTCAATGTAGAAAAGTAACGGTAGCCGGGGAAAATCAAAAACCTCAATATGTGCTATCAGAAAAACAGCAAATCTCTTATTAATATTGAGCCTCTGAATTTAATCCTATGCCTTTGAAGCTTCGCAAATGTGTAAACAGGTGTAAATAAGTGTAACACTCTTGGATACAGCGAATGATTTACCCGGCACAATGTAGCCTAAACCAACTTTATATGGTCAAGATTCTTCCGACGTTTGCGAGAAGGGGGGAAAAACAGAACACGATATTACACTCAACGATATTCCCAAAAGTATACGTTGTGAGCTAGCTACTTATGTTCACACGGAACTGTAATTATCATGATGAGATCACTTGCCGCTTTTAACAAAATACAAAGCACACAGCACCAATAATCAATAATTTCAAACTCACTGGTGCAGAATCAAATTTAAGCTCGCCTACATCGGTGTTGTTGATGCACGATAAATAATTGCCCAAATCACGGAACACACAGTGAGGTGCTCCAATCAATACCTACAGCATAGGACTCCATGTCTACTATCAAGTGAAACACATGAGATTACATGCCCGTCATCCTTCCCTCTTGACAGACTATCGGTGCGATCACATTAAAACTGACCTTCAAAAGCAAAAGGATAATAAGTTTACTAAAAAAATTGTTTTTTTTTTACTCGTAGAATGGAAAATCGGGTGCTTAATGTTACACACATCATTATATTTTAGATTAGGCTACTTTATTTTTCCTCAGTGAAAATTCCTGATGAAGATAAAACTAGGCCTAGGCACTAAAAGAATGTTTATTGGTAATAAATGATACTAAACACACTATAACGGTGATTTTTAATTTGTGTTTTCAACACTTTCACGAATAATAACAATAAATATTAATAATATAATAAGTAATAATAACAAATACAAAATAAATAAGAATAAAAAATAATAATGTAGTTTTACTTTGTTACGTATGCACTGCAGCAACAAAAGTGTTCCATCAGTTTCTTCAAACTACCTAATTTTTGAATACTTATATTGGCATTCTTCCTCAGGTTTAGGCTATGAGATGCACACGCGCACAAACTGCATGTGGGTCTAATAGCCCAAGCCTGAGGAAGAATGTCAGTATAAGCATTCGAAAATTAGGTAGTTTGAAGAAACTGAACACTTTTGGTGCTGTGTAACGAAAAGTAAATGAAAATGAACAAAACCCAAAGTAAATGGTCCCTACCATCGGTATTTGACTTAAATAAGACAAAAAGGGGATGGTTAATATTATAATTAACGCCATTTGCAAGGGACAGGGCTCACTTTGCTGGAAAATTCCTAGGATCTTTTACATGGCCACAACCGACATAAGCATGCGTCCACGCTTAAACCAGGACCTTCCGATAGGCTACATAAATACAGTTGCCATAATTTAGTTTCATTTCCTTATTTTTTGCATTGTAGTTAATTCGATTTCCTCACTCTCATTCACTTGGATTTTATGCCTTTCCCAATGGAAGTCTCAAGTTTTAAAATTGTAATTGCTAATTTTATACCTTTCCTAATTCCTACCCTTTTAACCTTAAATTCCATTATTTTTATGCATTTTCATAACATTAAGCGTATATCCCCATAGCCTACGAGAGAAGATTTCTCCCTAGTGCTCTGTAAATCACCATCTACTATTACTGTTAAAGCTAATTACAACAAACCAGGTGTCACTATTTTCAATATGACCCAGCTGTCAAAATGTGGAAAAAGTTATTTTCTTGGTTGCAATATTACTTTTAAAAGTACATTCCTCCAGATTGACTTCACCGGGTTCAATTTTGCAACATAAAATTCAAACATGTATAAATGTTGCAAAGACAATCATTTTTTAAAATTTTTCCGCTAGTGAGAAACGGTTTTGCTACTTTCACTCTTACCTATGTAAATGTTGCAAAAACTATTTCATGCAGGATGCTCGAAGTTAGTGAGAAGGTATTCCTTTTAACTGCTGATATTAACCTTAAGTGTGCTATGATGACTGTGTGCGTTGCAAAAACAAGCAGTTAGATTTCTCAGCTACACACGTAATAGATAGAGATAATATGGACATTTTCAAAGATATTCAAGTTGGAGATTCAATTGGAGGAGGAAGATGGGGAGGAGGGAGCCTAGTTAGAAATAGATCTTGTTTTCTGTCATGTACGTACACCTGTTATGTATTCCGCATTTTATCACCATTGTAAAAGACTTACTGACAAGCTATGGTGATGCACGAGTTATTTGGCTTCCTGTTTCTCACTGTGTTATGTTCGAAGTGTACACTGAAGAACTCTTAACCTAGTCTTATGCCAAAATTTACACATTATCTATGATTTCACCATTTGGGTTTTCGTGATGATGACCAGTTCCATACAAGATTGCCACCCCCATCAAGTGCTCTTAGTGATAAAAGCCATTCTTTCCTGCAAAGGTTATGTCCTCGGGTGAAGGGAGATGGATGAGCTAAATTATTTCTTCATCACAAAAAAAAAAACCTGTGCTGTGTGCCAAACCAAGGTGCAACTCTTGGCAGTGTAGGTGGTCGTCCATAGAATTGGTGTAGACTCTCTTGTTATTATACGCCTAGATTAGATTCTAGGCTTTCGATCATTTACCTTGGCTCGCATTTCAAGCTGTGGAAAGAGGTACTTGTGAGGAGCGACTTACACAGCACTACAGAAACTTCACGGCTGACCAACTATCAATGTTTCTTGATTTTCATTGCTTTACAAGCCCTGTCTAGAGATTGTCTATTCGAATCCCTCACCTGCAAACTAAAGTCGCTTCACACCAATCGTCACGAATACGAATTGTGTGGCACTCACCATTTGGCCAGTAGGCCTAGAGATTAAAATTTACCGGCCATTGTCTATTATTTACTCGCCATGTAGAAATAGTTGTAGCAGGTGTTTTGCTAATGTTTAAACATTGTTTTCAATAATCAACCTCTCCGATCAGGTAAAGAGGCTAGCACAGTAACAAAATTAAATGCTTGGATGGATAGCCCAGGGCTCGAGATGAGCGGTATCGCATCGCAGTTTGCACCACAAATTTAAACTTTAGCGATGCAAAATAAAATAATGTATCGCAGTTTAGCGATGCAACTGTATTAAACGAGACAACATAACAGCGTAGTCATGATTGTGTTGGCTGACACGGAGATGCTAATCCCTCCTACTTTATAAGCAGGCCAAGTGTTGCACATGCATTCTGGGAAATCATTGCCCCTACAATCACCTTCGGTATTTAGTTGGTGGCACTTTCGTTTCAGACACGGATCAGAATAGTCTTAATGTGCATCGGATGCCATAGTCTTGACCAAGCATCCGTGCGTGTAGCAAAGTAAAAGTGAAACGAAAATGGCTATTGTTTCAAATAAAGTAAACTTTTTGTATTGTTTTTTACTAAATAAATTATTCTTTAAAAGTTGCTAATCATTTTTCCGTGACTGCTACGTAAATTTGGATTTTGTATCGCATTTCTGCTATGCAATTTTTCTAAGACAATTCGAGCCCTGATAGCCATTAAAATTCTGAACACGACGACACAAACCGCTTGTGTCTAGCTAGTACGGTTCTCGAGATATGACAATTTCAGCATCAGTTTGTTAAGCAGTCACCGTTATGGCCAGCAGGGCTAAAAATTAAGTTGCCAACTGCTGAATATCCCATTGTCATTTGGTGAGTGTCGAACGACATTGGTAAAGGTTGGTGGGAACGAACCAGTTAACTATCAAACGAAGAAATAGGGGCACCCTAACAGGGCTTTTATTTAGATTCCAATTATTTTATGGCAGGTATGAGGGTATACAAGAAAGTTGCCGGTAGGCAAAACACCACAAGAATTCAATTAAACGTTTCAATTGATGTCTTCTGGTGTTTTACCACCAAGAGGCAACTTTCTTTTATATTATATTTTACGAGAAACAGTATCTTGATTAATATGAAAAATCGCAGGTGGACAGCTGGGAGACCTAAGATGTCATTTATAAAACAAAATTTTCGACACACACACACGGCGGCTTCGTCAGAAATACAACTCCATCAGGGTAGGCCAGCCTCCATCACTCTAAAAATACCTTGGCATCTCATCACACAATACCAAAGTCATTGTGTGAGGAGGCAGGCTTCTGTTAATGGAGGCAGGCTTAATGATGGGGTGTGTGACGAAGATACTGCGTGTCGGTGACAATTTACTTACAATAAATGACATGGTTTGATTTGAGGGTGTCCTGCCTATTTCGAATTCTCAATATTAATCCCGTTGTATTTTGTTTCTTCTCTGCAGTGCGCTGCTGTGTTCTTTTTGCATGTTTAATGTAACAAAACTGATCAACAACAAACAGATTATACAACAATAACTCCACCTTCTCTTATCTATGGACTGTGGTAACACCTTCAGTAAAGAGTATAGCCTAACCCAAGTCACAAATCGAGTTTTGAGGTTGAGTCACAAAATTTCTTTACCATGTCCGCTTTTTCAAGATTTTTAATTATTAACGAAATCGACGTGTTCAAACTCGGTAAACACGAAACATTTTTACTGCCAGAGTGAACGACCGAGCGTAACGCACAACACACATTACCGATCAATAAATAAAATGTGTAACATTTATCCAACTGTGCGAGATTAGTCAGCCAGAGATGAAGATTACCAACGAGTTGTCAAAACGGAGCGACGACTTCACGCGTACACTCTATTTTTGCACTTTTACAATCACGAAACAAATCCCCAAGTCTCTTAAAATGTCTTTCAACGTTTCGAATTCGCTCCCGGTTTCACGTAACATCAAGATTGTGTTGAGTTATTCCTTTTACGGGTCTACCAAAACCACTATTAGCTCCTCATTTACACAACCACACACACATAGGGACACTCTGGAGCATCCGATTCTAAAATCAGATTTAGACCAATTCCCGGTTCGTTATTCCATTAATTTCAAGCGCAAACTCAACACACAAAACATAACGAGAATCGACTTACCTCCGCAGCTTTCATCGAGCTCAGGAAATCATTAGCACCATTTTTAAAAGGCAGGATAACCTAATCATCTCTAACTTCGGCTCTACTCTCCAACAATCATCACAAAGACGAGCCAGCTCACTCTTCGTAGAGATACAGTAGCCAGATATACTTGGCGCTAATAATGTCACCCTTGCATTAAATGTTGAAGAGACACCGCTATCATTATTTATAGCGGCGCTCAAATCGGTAAAGCGAAAACACACATTCGCATAAACGTAACTCTAGTTCCCTCATTGGCCACTCAACATTGTAAATAGTCGTAATGGCGCTAGTATACGAGGTTTCAACATTCTTCAATAAAAGTCATATGATGCTACAGCGAGTCTCTCGTCTGATGCCGGAAGTAGAACGCGAAAGATGGTCACGTGGGAATGATGATCGCGCGTTACTTCAACTTTAGGCCAGCAGGTGGCGACAGCATGCCATGAACCACTGATATTTATCCTCAACTGGTCATTCCGATTGGTTTCATGTTGTTATCCCGTGCAAGGTACTGGAGAGAAGGAGATTCAGATTCTAGAGGCGGAGGATCTGAAGTGTGGTGGTGCACACAAAAAGTGTAGTTACTTTCTTTAGTGATTTGACGATCACTCGGGTATCGCCACAGTACCAATCCGATTGTGTCCTCTGTTAAAAGTCAGCCGCTTGCTAGTCGCTTAGAAGCGAGAACGCTTGCCCGTATTTTCACCTTTTGAGAGTGTTATAAGCTACTTCGGAGACCATGTTTTTTGTTAAACATGTTTATAGCTAAACAATATGTATAGTTCACATTTGCTTCACTTTTATTCTTTTATATTTAAATAAGGAATTTACACAGTCCACACTTATGAGATGATTGTATGTGTGTACCACGTCGCCATGGTTAAATTTAGGGCTTTTGTTTTTAAATAATAGGTATTTAAAATTCCAGACAATGTCCAAGTAATCATAAAAGAAAAAAAATTGAATTTATTACGGAGCCCGGATCAGCAAAGGGTCATCAGACTAAACAAATACCCACTGTTACAACCATCGAGCCAATATTATGAACTTCAGCTGCATGTTCTGTAACTTGCCGCTCATCATTGGAGATACTGTTGTACGTGTCAACCCATAGGCCAGTAATACCTGCATCAGGTGTTTTTGCGCGATTTGTAGTCCTTCTCCATGCCTCATCCCAAAAACCTACACGGCCATCTGCAGAAAGCTTTATGGCAAGGGCATCAGCGTGCATCTATATCGCATTTCAATTGCATCCTGTAAGGTTGTACCTGAAAAACCTGTTAGCCCGACAAATTTCCATCCAAAAACAGCCCTGCCTACAGCTAACATTCGCTCTCCATTTCAAAATGCTTGTCTGATGATGTCATGCTAGGCTCTTACTTGTGTATTCCATCCAATAACCAACCTTGATGGTAATCCAGTATCCTTTTCTGTGATGGTAATTCACAAGTCGTGGATCGCAGTTCACTGAATGCAAGATTGTAGAGAGTCTTCAAGCATGGGGGATCTGAGTGCTGCTGAATTCACTGATATCAGGCTGTGGGCAAAGGAAAGAAGCTGTGGAAGGTATGGACAGCTTCCATACAGTCTGGTGATCCAGTAACGGTGGTCTTCGTTAGCGCAGAAGACCAATGCACGTTAGGGTGAGAAAATAGCATCAAGAGCTTTGGCAGTGTTGTCCCTGTAAGGGTTTTTTGGGATCTTCTCTAACTTGACTATTGCAGCCTCCTACAAATTCTGGTCTTCTTTTTCAAGTTAGAGTAAGACCTTGCTGACTGGTAAATGGTTGGGCCAAGGACTAATATAGTCAATCAATATTCGGGCCAAGGATTGATACAGTTAGTGATCATGTCAACGATGCCGTCACAAGGTTTAGTACTGCTAAACAGTAGTCTGGACATGATTTGAAAGAGATATCTACATCACTGGCATAGACATAGCTACCTAGTTCAAGTAGAGAAGTGTCTGTAATGTGGAGGCCTTTTGCCGTAGCAGAATTGTGGTGGTCTTTGTACCTGTTAGAAGTTATAGGATTGTTCCAGTCACCAATAATCATAATATCGTCAAAGCTCTTGCCATCAGTGATATTGCACAGGAACCCAAGCTAGTCCAAGAAAATATCCTCAGTGGTAGATATGTTGGAAAGAGGTAAAATAAATGCAAACAAGTAATAGAATGCTAGAATTTATATTAACTGAACCAGTGATCCTGGTGTACTAAGGTGAAGGGTTAACACATGCTCATTACTCCTACGCCATTGAGCAGCCACACTACCATAGGAGTGGGCCCAAATCCTGCTGAAATCGTATCAACAGACACTCCAGAAGCACATGACTCATTGCATCCCAGTTTTCCGGTGTCAGCCTATGCTCTTGTAAGAGCACAATAATTATCACCAGTGTCCAAAACTCCTGCAACCCCTTCATGAGCTCTCAGTAGAGACCTACAGTTAAATGTAGCTATTCAGAGACGATTCTTCATAATGGGAATAGTTGGATCGAGGGACATGGTTTCTAAATTAATAAAGTCCCACTACAGTGCCATATGACCAGGTTTCAAGTAGATCAGCCATCTTCAATAGAGACTCTGAAGGAGGAATAATAAGGGGTTTCTGACCGTATTCTGCATCGTACAACCGTGGCTGTGACATCTATCTACCCTGCTAGGTGTTTTTTTCACTTCAGCCTCCTTGGTATCAGGGTCTAGACGCACCACTTTAAGCACAACTTCGCTTCCAGCTTCCTTTATGCACTGCTTTGCGTCCTTCACTAGCCAGAATCACGGAAAGTTTACTACTTGCGCACATCCATTTATTTGCTTAAGGTTACTTTTTAAAATGTGAGGAACATTCTAATAGTACGGAACCTCATGATGTGTTTAGAATTGTTCACGCCCTCTTGTTTATAGGCAAAGATCCTAAAATCTACAAGAAACAGAGATTTCACCTCTGCTTTACCAGACTTCTCTGCCAGTTTGCGTTCTGGGATTGGCATACACAGCATTGCAGTGAGCATCAACTGCCTCGGTTGACGATAACGTTTATGTGCAGTTCAATAATTAGTGGGCTTTCGTTCAGAGCCATGTTCAAAGACAACTATTTACTGCCAAGGTGTTCATGCTGTAGCGCTTCATGGCTCATGCCATGTCATCCGATTCTGATTTTGACCTCCTCTGCCTCGTGCAGTCGTGTTCTTCACAAAATGTCTGTAGCCAATGGCTATACACACAAAAACAATTCTGATTTCTTCGCCGCCATACATCAACGCACACGCGGCTGAAAAGCTGCGTACATGCTTAGGCCACAGGCACTTTGATATGCTTTCATTAACGTTTCACTGTTCAAAATAAACCCTTCCTGTAAACAGAACATTTTTGGTGATTACATATATTACAGAAATCAGTAGTGAAAAGTTTGATTTCACAGTGCTTTGTTGTTATAATCGCTGTACTGAAATGGTTAAGCAATAAGGATCAGATGGAAGAACAAAGAATTTAAGAACTGCTAGCCATATTACTAACTTTAAAATTAACAATTTGAATGATTCCATTTCCATCAATTAAGCACTTCGTAGATTCTGTATGCCAGTTTTTGCATTTGTCACATCCATTTAGCTCCATGGACCTTCGTACAAAGGAGCTATACGGAAGCAAACAAATGTGAACAAGGTAGTGTGCTAGCAACACCTGGGTATATTCTAAACCTTAATAAACAATGGTTGTGGCCAAGAAGGGTCTACTTGCAAGTAGCCTGGACTGAAGCACCCCTTGCTCTGTAATTACAAACATGTCCTAGTATGTGGCTTACAGCAATGCCAGGATCCATATGTGTGCACAATACCGTCAACACGACATTAGCTACACTGTGGCTGTCCTAACTATTCTGGAGGACGTTGCAAGCAGAATAACATGCACAATTACGCTATATAATATGGTCGTTGAAATCACTGCTTCCTTGCAGCTTCACACACTGTTGCTGACTATGATCCAGGGATGCAGAGCAAACTCTACATCCCTGGCTGATCGAGAGCATCAGGTACAATCCAAAAATGACACATTACATCAAACATTTTACAAAAATTTCGTGCAGGGTGTGTGTAACAACTTAGTTGTTTAAAATAGTTTTAAACGCCAGTAAAAAATTGTGTTACGTAAAAGGATGTATGGTAAACAAGTTTTTATTGTTTTGGAACAAAATAGCCAATAGTTTTTGATAATACGTCGTTACCTATAACCTCAAACTGGTCGGGTAGCTCGGTGAACATGCAGTCTCTTGGCAGCATTGCTTCATATCCGTCGTATTTGTTCCTCTCAAAATGGTTATCGTCCCGGCTGGATAATTTAGTTACAAGTCTTTAACACTCGAAATTTATTAGCAAATGATTTTAATGCAAAGTTCATGGCGAGCGATTAGGAGTGCTACAATAATTCTGTTTAATACCAGGGGCGAGTGGCACACCTAGGAAATTTTTTTTGGAGGGGGGGTGAAACTAGATTTAACAAGAGTCTTCGAGTCTTGGGAGGGGCACTTGCCCCCTTCTAGGTGTTCAACGGTCTCCGGCAAAAATAGCACAACTAGCTAGGAGTTTTAAGTACTATGAAATTCAGAACTTGGTACTTTAGCTTTACATTCAAAGGTCGAGAAATCTGTTGAACTTGGGTATGATTCACTTGTTAATACGCCTATAAAACCACGGGAGCTTGTCAATTAGTACGCAAGGCGCGAAAATGTCATGTGATGGGCCCGTGTGTATAAAACCACGAGTAGTGTGGTGGCTTAGCGAAAAGATTGTGACCTGCCGGAACGAAGTGCCAAATTTTGCACAGTTCCTATACACGCTAAGTACAATCACTTCAGAAGGGGTGCCCAATTTAAGCGTCCTTCATCTTGGGATGCACCCAATTCAAGATGGCCACCGTACGCAGACGACCCTAGTGCGGCTGTAACTCCTTAACATCAAAAGCATAATGTGAACTGAAAACGATCAGCACGCAATTCTGAACAGGAAAGGTGATAAACATCTTTTAGGTAAAAGTAACCATTGAACCCCCAAAAACGTATTTCATGT
>JAHWFP010138912.1:0-21767 GCA_023313725.1 Lithobius niger
GTTTCCTGTTTCACCAACCTCGCTCAGACGACCATGTAAACTACCCCCTTCCGTTTACTACCCTACTATACGTCATGTTTCCATCACCGCTCAGACAACCAACGAAACCAGCACTTTCCCTTTCCCCGTCACTGTTATGTCTCCATTACTGCTCAGACAACCAACGAAACCAGCACTTTTCTTCTCCCGTCACTGTTATGGCTCCGTGACCGGTCAGACAATCAACTAAACCAGTACTTTCCTTTTTCCCTTACCATCACTATATCTTGTGTCTCCATCACCACTCAGACAACCAACTTAACCAGCACCTTCTTTTTCCCCCTACAACTACCATGTTGGGTCTCCATCACGGCTCTGGTGGTAATGGAAAAGTGCTGGTTTACTTGGTTGTCTGAGTGGTGACGGAGACACAAGATATAGTGATGGTAAGGGAAAAAGGAAAGTACTGGTTTAGTTGATTGTCTGACCGGTCACGGAGCCATAACAGTGACGGGAGAAGAAAAGTGCTGGTTTCGTTGGTTGTCTGAGCAGTAATGGAGACATAACAGTGACGGGGAAAGGGAAAGTGCTGGTTTCGTTGGTTGTCTGAGCGGTGATGGAGACATAACAGTGACAGGAAAGGGAAAGTGCTGGTTTCGTTGGTTGTCTGAGCGGTGATGGGGACATAACAGTGACGGGAAAGGGAGGGAAAGTGCTGGTTTTGTTGGTTGTCTGAGCGGTGATGGAGACATAACAGTGATGGAAAGGGGAAGTGCTGGTTTCGTTTGTTGTCTGAGAAGCATAACAAGGACGAGAAAGGGAAAGTTCTGGTTTCATTGGTTGTCTGAGCAGTGACAGAGAAAAAACATAGTGGCAGTAAAGAGAAAGTTCTGGTTTAGTTGGATGTTTGAGCAGTGATGGAGACATACAATGGCGGGAAAGAGTAAGTGCTGGTTTAATTGGTTGTCGGAGTGGTGATGGAGACGCAACCTAGTAGCGGGAAAGGGAAAGTGCTGGTTTTGTTGGTTGTCTGAGCGGTGATGGCGATGCAGCATAGTGTCGGGAAAGCGAAAGTGCTGGTTTCCTTGGTTGTCTAAGCGGTGGTGGAGACGAAATGCAGTGGCGGGAAAAGGAAAGTGTCGGTTCAGTTTATTGTCCGAGTGATGACAGAGGAAGAGACATAATGTAGTTGAGGTTTCGAGGTTGAAACTCTGTTCGTAGTTCCCATTCGGGATCATCGATTTTTTCCAAAATCTTGGAAGTGATGTACACCGTAATCCAGCCTTAATGTAAAGGGACAGACGATTTTCCCCCTCATTTTAACATCTTCATTTCTGGTCCTTAGTGATATGTGGAGAATGACACAAACGAAGAGAAACGAAGGAGTAAACACACGTTAACGAAGAATCGTAAGTCTATAGGGTGCAAGCGAAGCAAACGAAAATCGGTATCTGAAACGCATTACTAAATGCGAGCAGTAACAGTTAGGGCGCCTTCACACGTCGCCAATCAGTGGCGCTTCCGAAAAGCACCACTTGTAACGGAGCCATAGGGCAGAGAAGGGACGTTTGCATGTGTGGCGTCACAGAAGCGCTAGATTCTACAGAAAATCAAAAATACCGCTACCAAAGAAGCGTCATTGGGAGGTAATGTGTGAAAGCACCCTTAATGTTAATTTTCTTTTTTGGTTTGTTTATGAACTCCCAATTTTAGGGAGTGCAGTAAAAAGAAGCCAATGGAGGAAAGGTAATTGCGGTACTGTTTTATAGTGTGGAGTCTCAGTTGGGGGCATACGCGTTTCTCTCCATATATGACTATCAGACACGACGCGATTGAGTGAAACGAGCAATACAGCTAGTCTATTACATTAAAAAGATCCGCAAACACCCACCCGAGCACAACAGCTATCAAAAACCTAAATAAACAACTAACAATGTCGCTATATGGTAGTAGCCACTCCCGCATCATTCTTCCCGCATCGCCGCTTGCCTAAATAAGAGAAGTAAATATATAGATAAATTATATAGTCCTTATCCGCACGGCGCATGGTGTGCGCTATACAGAGTCCGTATGGATTTTGCTGGACCATTAGGAAGCTGCAGTAACGAATGAATACTCATTACCAAACGTAAGCCAGACAGCTGCAAACGTTTACATTGTTTTAGTGTGCATCAAGCTGCCTCAGGGCTTCAGGCAGATGACCAGGAGTGGTTAACGCTCGTTAAACCCTTTGAAACTCTTTGAAGCTGCCTAAATCCAGTCGGCAATGCAAATGAAAATACGCAGAGTTTCGCCCATTTTTCTGTACACAATGGGCGAAACGGTATAATGTACAGAAAAAAAAGCTGTACATCCAATGTGCCAGTGCCGTATGTGAAATTTGCGTTATTGTGTTAAATGTTCTAAAAATGTGTTATTTAATTAAAACTTGGCAATAAAATTTGACAATACTACATTGTTGCCAACTCTACCGTCCTCGTTCAGGATTCTAGGCCCCTTCTCCCGGTACTCGACTACCATTTTACCCCTCACCTTTTTAACGTTTGGGGCGCCCCTGCACATAGCATGCACTCACTAGTAAGCGTTTTAATTAGAATGGTGCGTCTTTAATGAGTGTATTTGCGCCTCGTTTACTTGAAGCAAGTCTCCTCTGTATCTAAACAGCGTGGCTTTCTCCTTTAGTACACTCTACCACCCACTCGCTTGTATTTTCCTTTGGGATTCTAGGACGCCAGCGCGTTGCGGTATAGGCAGTCCTTTTCGCTTCAGGGCATGAATGGCTGAGTTTCAGCGTAGAATTTCTATTTCAGGTATTTCATTGAAGGCGAAGCAAAGTAAAGATGGTTCGCCAAATTGTACAGTTTCAACAAAACCTACCTTTGAACTTTTTTCTTGTTTATCCTGTGGTAAAATGTGAACGTACACTCAGTTGGTAAACATCTGTACTTTCTGATGTTTCTATATCTAAGATGGTTGGTGTTTATTCCATGTTAGGCCGCTTTAAAGTAACCTTTAGTTCTCACCTTTACACTCTGTGGAAGCATTGTGGTTGACCTACAGATTACCAATGCACAAATTATGCGCACGATTACTATTGATTTAATTGATTAGCTGGGGTTTGTCATGGATACTAGTGTTTGCATTTGCCCTGATTCAAAATTAACTTTGATCGGCAGCAGAGAGCGAAGTGTTACTTTTTGAGAGCCAAGACCCATCTGACCCACTCTAATGACGACCCACTCTATCCACAATTGTTGACCATACCTGTTAATCTGAAGGCCGTGGTTCACGAATTAAGAACGAAATGCGGTTCTAAAAGGATCAAATCGAATTCCTTTCTGTTTTAATACGGGAAATAATGTTCCATGCCCGTTAAGAAGCAATGTAAAAAAACATGCCATTCTAAATCGTTTCAGGTAAAGAGGACGTAAAACAAAATCGGCTTGATAAGTGAACTGGTGCAATTCAGGTCAAAAATTCCGGAATGAAGTGGTGCATTTCAGGCCAAAATCCCTGAATGAAGGTGTGGCGAGCAAAAACATCAAATCTATAACTTTCCTCTCACATGCGACTCGCATGATGTAAGGGCCCCCGCGCACTAACGGATGGGGATATCCAGTTGAGGGTTAACGTTAAACTATTGGTTAAACTCGGTAATAAGGAAAAATGGTGATATCCATCACGAAATAAGTTGAGGGCTAAGCAATATTTAGCCTGAAGGTCGAGGACTAACTTAGCACTAAGCAGTTAGCCCCGAGCTGTAAAAAGCAGTGATACCCATCTAGTATTAGCATTATTCCTGAGCTTTAACAACATTTTAACCCAAATATATCTAGGGCTAATTTAGCCTGAAGGTCGAGGGCTAAGGAGTAAGGAGCTAGCAAAACCCCAACTTACGGTGGGAATATCCAGTTGAGGTCTAAACTAGCCCCGGAGTAGCTTAGCCCTGGATCTAACTAACCCTCGACCTGGGAGTTAGTGGACTGGAGAAAAAAGTTGGTGATATCCATGTTGGACTAAGTTGGGGTTTTGTTAGCTCTTTACTCTTTAGATCTCTACCTTCAGGCTAACTTAGCCCTCGATATACTTATGTTATAATGTTCTTAAAGCTCAGGAATAACGAATCTTGGATGGATATCACCGCTTTTCAATCTGAGCTAACTACTCAGTATTAAGTTAGTCCTCGACCTACAGGCTAAATTTTGCTTAGCCCTCAACTTATTTCGTGATGGATATCACCATTTTCCCTTATTACCGAGCTTAACCCAAGGATTAAATTTAAACCTCAAACTGGATATCCTCACCGTTAGTCCAACATGGATATCACTAACTTTTTTCTCCAGTCTACTAACTCCCAGGTCGAGGGTTAGTTAGATCCAGGGCTAAGCTAATCCGGGGCTAGTTTAGACCTCAACTGGATATCCCCACCGTTAGCGACCAAGCCACGCGACCAGGTCGCTGCGGCCAACGGGAATGCTTACAGCATATGTAGCACCGTACACTTGGCGCCGTGGCCAATAGGATCCTGGGTGGCGTGCAGGCGACCATAGGGCGACCATACTTGCTCCATGTTCATTTTTCACCATATGATCGAGAATTCTCAATGAAAAACGTACGTGGCCGCACTGCACGTCGCCGTGTTTTGGGGCCGCGACGTCCCGTGCACTGTACGGCCATGTCGTGCGGCCAGTGGTCGTCGCACGCCGACAGTATGGTCGCCCTGTGGTCGCCTGCATGCCGCCCGGGATTCCAGTGGCCGCTGCGACTGACTGGCCGCAGCGACCAAGTGCGCGGTGCCACATAAACCATAAGCATTCTCGTTGGCTGCAGCGACCTGGTCACGCGGCTTGGTAGTTAGTGCGCGGGGGCCCTTAAGGACGTTCGTGCTTTTATTTTAAAATTGATGAAGAACTTTTGTTGTTCATGTCGTAAATTCACAAAATATTTTTTTTTGTCAATCATAGGAGTTACTCCTGTGCATCAGTTAGTGTCAGGCAGTAAACCGGTACTTACGGTGCACCGCGGTACCAAAAATGGAATGGTACCAAATACCGTGTATTGTTAAAATACCGGTATTGTTTCAATATGAAAAAAAGTTGCTAAAATTATAACGGTAGTTCATTTTATCCTTGTGTTGTAGGACTCAAAGCAGTGCATGGTTACATGGACATGGACATGGTTACGGTTACATTATGCTTAGGATTATGGTTAGGTTAAGTAGGGTAAGGTAGGTTAGCATTTAAGTGTATGGCTCTGTGTGCCCGTTAGGACTCAAATAAAAATCAAATAAGCAGTGCAACAATCAGTTAAAGATCAACAATGGTAAAATTAGAATTCTAAACGCACAAAAGTGGAGCCAAATTTGCCCAAACTATAACCAGTGTCTGTTTATATTTGCATTCTACTTGAATAGCATGTTAACTACAAATTTTAGAAGATGATTTTTTTTTTTATCAAGTATTATTGTGAAACATGCATTAAGCTTAAATGTATCCCCCCGATGAATACATTTTTTTCCATTAAAACTATTATCAACAAAACACATCTTTTCAATAAAATTTGTTATTATTTAAAAATCAGGTGTTGTCACCACAAAAATATAATACCAGATACTGCCTCATCCATAAGTACCGGAGAAACCGAGTACCGGGATACTAAGCTTGGTACCGGCACCGGCTGAAAAATTTCTGGTATCGCCCAATATTAGCGTCAGTCTCCACCAGAGAGTTTTTTAAACACCCTCCAAACACAACATACATAATTGTTCCATTTTCCAACTCTTGGAATGGTGGAATCTTCCTTCAATAATGGAATCTTCTTTCCATCCACTTGCTCGCTAACTTTGCTTGTAATGGAAGGTGGCAGCTTGAATGATGTGCTGCAAGGAGATTCTCGGCACCTGACACACCCACTCGCTCCATTTTGAATACTTCACTTGTCGGCGACCCGTATCCGTCCAGTCGAGGCGATATTTAAGCCTTAAACAGGCTTACACGGCCTAAACAGGTTACAGGCTTAAACAGGTTCGTACACGGCCTTGAATTACTGGAAAAGTCTGAAATTTGAACACCGAGAATTCAAAGCTTGCAAATCCGTGAAAATTGGAATTTTTGTTGTCGAAGCCTTGAAATGGCCATTAATTTTGTGAGTGGACTTTGTCTGGAATACAACATTAATATTAATTAATAGTATTATTAATTTAGGCATAAAATTAAATAATCGAATAGAAATAATTTGTTGGCCGAATCCTTTTCTTCTGTGAATGATGCTTCATTCGGATTCGACTGGAAAGAGAAGTGCATTGCAGTTCAGTATGTTCAGGACTCGGCCCGAGTTCCAACAGCCGAGTAGCGAGCAGGCACCACTGTTCAACCAGTTGGGCGCACCTGTTAGCCAGTCACGTGACGTATTTCCTGACGGAGATTCCACCTCTCTGGCGGGTATAAATCCAGGCCAGTTTGGGACGAATCTTCAGTTGAGGTTGGAGAAGCATCTGCCGAGCGCATCTTTAACCCGCATATATGCGGATTAAATGCTAAATGCACTGGGAACGGGGTGGACACATCCGAGGTAAAGAAGGTCTTATCCGAGTTAAACTAATCCGCATCAGTTGGTGGATCGAACACGATTCGCTTCACTTCATTTAAGTGTGCGCTCGGGACACAAATGTGGGTTGAATTCCGAATTAGCAACATTTCATCACCAGGTGGTGGCAATCGCGTTTGGTTTACTGCTTGCTGTTTACTCAATGCACCTCACATAAACAACATACTAATTTTCAAGGGGAGTTTATACGACTGCCGACGCCTATTATTTGAAAATTAAAAAAGTTAAACGATTTATGGGCTGGTGTCGCCACGGTGTGAGTGTTAGTCAAAGCACGAATCCGTTAATTAAGCGATAATGGCGTGTTGTGGTGAGCGGTTGAGAAACTAACAACTAACCCCTTTTGTTCTGCTTTCTCTCTTGAACGGCGAACGGGGTGTAGCAAACTATTCCGGATTCGACCCGCATTTCTCTCAATTCGGAATTCGATTCCTAATTAAAACCTTTCGCTCGGAACGGGGCATAAGACTCTGCTTGGGCTAAACCAACCTGCAACTTGAGTTTAGTGCCTAATACTCTGTGCAGTAAGGGGTGAATGGGGTGAAAAATTATTCTTGCTTTCAATCGTCCCCTCCAAGTTACAAAAGTGTGGCATTGATTTTTTCCCTGAGTTTTCCAGGTTTTTTTGTGAAGAGTCGGAGAATTCTCCTATTTTCAAATGCAGTTTAAATTTACTGAGTTTTCCAGGTTTTTTTGTGAAGAGTCGGAGAATTCTCCCAGTTTCAAATGCAGTTTAAATTCACTGAGTTTTCCAGGTTTTTCAGGCTGGTGGGAACTCTGTTAAATTTATCCAGTCATCGTGGATTTAGCGGACAAACGCCATCATAGGATGAGAAGTTCCACTGCCCTGCTTCGCACCTCGCTTACACAGAAAAGCTGACGACAAATGCGAAGAACACGTCTCCATTACGAACGGCGTCGTATGGCTGTATTGTCTGTCATTCGAATGTACGGTTTTCTTTCATCAAGCTATACTGACTCTTGTTGTCTCTTCTATAGTTTAATTACCTTACATGGTACGCCTTCTTTCCTTCTTCCTTTTATTGTTTTCACTTGTCTTTGCCCGTGGCAATATCGTCAGCGAACGAATTCTTTTGAGGGCCAAGTCAAGTGGAAGAGGGAGGCACACTGCAAGCCACATTCTCCCCAATCAATTATTAAAGTAAAAGCGCTGCCAAATTGGTGATTATCGTTGCTCACAATCCATGACGTGACGGACGGGTGGGGTATTGGGGTTGGCGTGGCGGAGGGGATGAGTTAGTCGGATGCCGGAAAGCCAGCGAAAATTACTCGAAATCAGTCTTAAGTTTAAATGGTGCTTCTCGACAACTTGATTGCGTGTTTGGTATTTGTCAGCCTTGACAAAAGAGAGTCAAGTGGGTCTTGGTGGAAGGTTGAGGCCTTTGGCCCTTTTCCTCATCTTGGATCATGCCACGTTTTGTGCCGTTCGTGACGGATGGTGTTGGAAGTGGTGCTTTATGGGATGGGTGTGATTATGGGGGTGTGCTGTTACGTGTAGGTGTCACAGTTCACTAAAAAAAAAAAACGGAACTGCGTTGTGATACTGTTTTATTTTGAACACTTTCCTCGCTACGTAGTTTTAAGCATGTTTATCAAGTGTCGAAAATTAATAATAATTTATGTATTATTAATAAATTATTATAAAAATTAATTAATTATAATATTATAAATATTATTATTAATTATTATTATAAAAATTAATAATTAAAAATTACACGCTAGTGTTTTATATTAAACGTATTTCGCGACGTCTGCACAGTGTTGCAAATCAGAAAGAAAAAAACATTTTGGAAAAATTTCCAGAAAAATGTCCGGAAAAATGGAACAAATGTGGAAAATTTGGATGATTAGTAGATTAAATCAGACTGATGACGGTGCAGAGCTAAACCTTATAAATCACCCAACTCCCCCCCCCCCCCTAAAAAAAAACCAAAGCAAATCACTGCTACCAATAGTCAAGTCGAGCCTTGAAGCTGTTACAGAAGAAGCCGAAACAATGTGCTCCAGAAGGGAGTTCCAAGGCCAAACAGTACCTTCCTTGATGAAGAATTATTGTCGGCAGTTAAGTATTTATTGGAAATTTCTTTTATGTAGCCTAACCTGTCAAGGTTTATAAGAAGCCAACACAACAGAAGAGGTACTAGCACTACATAAGACAAATCAACTTAAAGTAACAGCTGCAAGTATATTCCAAAGTAAAGTTATGATTTTGTTAATAAGATTCCAATACCGAGTAGATACATTAGACAAAACTTTCTTCATTTTGACGTTTCTCTTCTAATGACCGACTCTGAACAATAAACGAATTCTAAATTCGCTCTCCAGCACTCTAATTATCTTCAGTGATTCTGTTCGTTGTCTTCGACATGGGCTTCATCCTTTATAGAGAAATTTTGTTGGAAACTAAAAATGTGTACATGGATGAATATATTATTTACGCTCAAGTTACATTTTTCCATTAGTCAACAGTCAGGCGACAATTTTCCATTTTTTTTCGGAGAAAATTTCCGAAGTTTTCAGTGGAAATTTTCCCACTCAACAACACTATATTTAAATGGTTAAGTCCCATTTCCCCAAATTCTGTTTTGCCAAGAAGAAAGCAGATTAAAAACTTTTACTGAAAGGGCAAATCCCATAACGCCAAATGTAACTTTACACAATTTTAGGTAACACGAAATTTAATACCTTGTTCCTATGTAACGTGGATTTAAAAAGCAAATATTTAACAGAGACAGAGTAAGGGTAATTGATTTATTTGCGTTTTCAAAACCGGCAATACAGAAGGGAAAACGGGTATTTGAAATTAACGTTTTTCATAATCCCGTTTCGCAGATCAAAATATTCTTTACAAATTTAACACTGCACAAGTTAGAGACTAATTGGAAGCAATTTGTGATTAGTGCGGTATCTGATGTACTATGTTTAGCAGCAATATGCGTGGCAGCGCACGTAATTTGAAAAAAAAATTATTCTGAGAAACGGGTGTTTGTGTGTAAATGTTTGACCATTAAGCAGGAATAATGTGTTAATTTCATGTGCCTAAAATTTCATGAACGGGATTTGCCCTTTAGGCAAAAGGTTTTAATATTCTTTCTCTTTGGTAAAACGGTATTTAGCGAAACGGGACGTGACCATTTAAACGCAAAAGTTTTGAAAGGTTGTTTTGTCTCCCCATTCCACTTGTAAAACGCCTTTTTGTGTACCAGCTAAACTCGTCTTCTAGGTTTGTCAAACTGTGTTAATTTTAAAACACTGTTTTTACCAGTGCGGTGCAATAGCAAACAGAAATCCCCTAGGCTTATGTATGAATATTAGTTTCCGCCGAATCGAGCCTTGCGAATCGGTCAGGAATGCTCGGTTATAAGAGAGGTAAAAGGATTTACAGTCCATTTCCAATATTCAAAGAAGGTGATTGTAGTTTGTTCATGCATTCTGCTTGAACTTGTGTTTACAGAGCGATTTCGTCATGCATTTGCCGGATGTCGTTACATCATGATGGTATCGTACGGATACACATTGTATAATTTATTTTTCATTCATAACGATGGGTTGGTCGGCAATAAAAAAAAAGATGGCTTAATTCTGACTCGTAATTTTTATGTATACAAGAGGAAGCTAGGTACTGCGTGGGTTGAAAACGTTTCCTGGACGATCTTTTATTTTTTTATTTTTGCGTTGGCTGTCCAGTTATAGTTTAAACGGAAACTTTTGGAAGTTTCTACTAGCTTAAAACGCATATTGTGATATCTTCCTTTCTTTGCAGATGCTCATTGTCATACATATCCACCCACAACCAAAAATGGTATAAAAAATTCGCCAAGTTTCCCAAAAGGGGTCGGCCTTCGAAGGTAGTGATATCATTCAACCAGGGAAATGCCGCCAAGGTTAATCCTATTAGCCAAGTTAATCACATCGACTAATAATTCGAAATTTGGCTAATAGGATTAACCTTGACGGCCTTTCCCTGGTTGTATGATATCACTACCTTCGAAGGCAGACCCTTTTCAGAAACTTGGCGGCTTCTTTTACACCAGTTTTGGTTTGGGGTGGATATCACAACTTTCGTAGGACGGTCGACCTACAAAAGGTCACACCGTCTTGTCTTCAACTGTTACTTTTTTTTGAGGAATTTTATGTCTATAAATTTTCACCTTGGTAGATTTAACATTACTGCCAATGCTTAAAATTCATGTTGAAATTTGACCAGTAGAAAATTTTATGTGTAACATTGTGAATTATTTTCTGCGTATCCCAAGCAATATTTAGCCTTCGTGTATGTTGACGTTGGACTTGTATTCTAACATTCACAGTGATGCATCGTATTCTGGTGTGTGACGACATCTTTCGCCTGATCACCATGGAACATAGGTCTTCCGACAATGATGCATCAACTTTTTTTTTTTCGCTTAAATAGCCGAACACTGGTTTTCACTACATTCCCGGATGCTACAACGCATGTTTGTTTTGTCTTCTTACCGACCGACGAAAACATGGTGAAATGGTGGCCAGTTCTTACACACAAAGCAATAAAAAATATTAATATATTTTTCATTGCTGCCGTGAAAAGAATGAACATGCGCGCCGTATTGCTTTAATTTGGATTGTTTGTCATAATGACGGCCTACCCCCGCCTGCATCACTCATCTGTATCCCGGCCGAGTATACCAGATACAGCTCAGCTGTTAAAAAATAATACTGAACCTCAGGAAATCAATCCCCCCCCTCCCCCACCTTACCAATAAGCAGTTAAAAAATATAAACAGGCCACAGGTGGTAATAAGACCATCCTTCCCCTTTTTTCACAGAAGTGAACTAATCATGAAAAATATGTAAAGATACCCATCTTTTAAGGATAAAGGAACCCACCAAGCTGTGGCCATATAAAGCAGTGATATCAAAGCCAAAATGGCAGCTACCAAATTTTTCGTCCCAACCCTGATCACTCAACCTTAATCAACACCTTTATGGCTGTCAATCAGTGCTGCAACTAGCTTTTTTCCAAAGAAGGGTAGGGTGGACGGGCAAAATGTTGGAACCCTCCGCAAAAGAAGTACCCAATTTTGGGGACAAGGGAAGGGGCTCCCGACCCAAACCAAACAAGAATGAATATTTCGGGCCCCTTTCTGCCTGGGCCCGGGCTCCTTGCAACTCTTGCACCAACCCTAATTGCGGCACTGTTGTCCATTAAGCTCGAGTGATCTCGGTTCGGACCACCAACTTAGTGGCAGGTCTTTGGCTCTGACATCTCTACTTTACGTGGCGAAAACTTGTAGGGGGCCCTACCCTTGCGTGAATGATTTCTGACTTTCACTATCTCCTTTCGCGGATCAAAAACGTCCACCTGTAAACTGGTTCGAGTGTAAATTATCCAATTTCAACTTCATACCCATCTGGAATGTAGTACACTCATTCCCATAGTTTTAATCTTTATGGCACTAAAGTGATCAATTTTATGTGGACTGCATCACGAGGAAAATCGACGCGAGTGACGGGGGATGGTGATTAGCCCCTCCTTAATCGTGCAATTCCTCGTATTTCCACCAATATGCTTGCTCCTTCTATAACGGAGAAAGGTGGGGGTTCCGGGGGAATTGCGGGGGAGGGGGAGATGGCAAAATACGGGGAGTCGGGGGTTGGTAGAGTAATACGCGCGTTTACAGCGCACGTGGCATGCGAGTGACAGGAACGCGTGTGTGTGTCGCCCGTTTCGTTCATAAATCGTCCATTCGAGATGGCCGTGATTTGTCGTTGTTTGGTTAGCAGCCCTTACATACAGATGTTTTACCATCCTTGCATCCTGTAATAATCATCTATAATACGACGGGAAAAAATACAAGTTTTTGGCTTCATGTGGTGTGGACTAAATCAATAACCACCCCCCCCCCCCCCCCCAAAAAAAAAACCAAACAAAACGTTTATTACAGATGCAGGAATATAATCCTAAACAGCACAGAAACCCGCATAAATTAATGCGTTGGTTTTGTTGAAATTGTTGTATGCTCTCATTCGAGTATTGGGATAGAATGGTATCTTATGGCATCGCTTTAGCCTATTCATCATGTTTTAAAACACTTTCATTCCATTCATTTCGATAGCGTTGTCCACATTCTAAACGCAGCATCCACGTTCCAGATTCTCCGCCATCCAATAGGCTGATGTGGGTCACGTGATGTCGTTTTAGTTATGAAACTCTCAGCGGTGCTGCGAATAATTTTGTTCTTTTTTTTAAATTAATCGCTATTTTCTTTATAACGCTCGAAGATTCTACGGTGCTGCATCTAGAAGTTGAAAAGGTGAAAAAGGTGCCTTTTACTGATAAGAATTAAATAAGGTGATTCCACCATCCATGCGGTAGAAATGACCTAACAATCGACAACATGGCCTTGACCAAGCCCAAAAAGAAAAATCTAGGTGAGCTTTGAACCTCCTAGGGTCTTCGGAACCCAAAGAAGTTCACACAATACATTGGTTAGTATTGTTCAGCTGCAACACTCAGGGACGTTTTTACGGGGAGGGTGCGAGGGGGTGTCACACCCCTCCAATGTTTGGCAAGTTGGCAAATCAGTCGGCAAAATGACATAATTTTTTTTGGTCAGTCGCGGCAAATCAGTCGGAAAAAGGACATAATTTTTTGGCTAGATGGATAGACCCAATGCAAAGTTTGGCTAGATGGTTAGACCCAATGCAAGGTTTTTGAGTTTTCAGCAAATTCAAGGTTTGCCTCTACCATAAAGACAGGGGACTACGCGGCAATATTGCGGTCTGGCACCAAGTCGTCCGTTATTACGGCTATCCGGTCCCTTGGGCCATGCAAAATGGAAAGCCATACCAGCAGACGGTAACCCAACATTCTGTACGAACTCCAAACACTAAGGCTAGTTGTCTTTATAACAGCCCGCAGACTAGAAATCCAGATAAATTTGGTTGGGAGATTATGTATTGCCATGCAGTTATGTATCTTTGGGGTGACCATTGATGCAATACTTCTGCACATCTGACCAGTTCCTTAATCCCAATAATTTCCTAAGTTCGAAGTCAAATTGCACAACGATCTCTTGCTCAGGAAGTTTTGATCAATGTGGTTGTATGAGTCAGTGCTTCAGAATTTCTAAGCATTTGTCATTCAAGGGCAGGGTTGAATTCCTACCCTTAATATCTGCATTAATGGATTATGGAATAGCAAGGGAAATAAGGAAGTAGTAGCTTCCTCATTCTCAGAATATTGACTGAACTGGTTTAAGCTGTTAACATCTCTCTTCTCGTAGATTTGTGTTTAATAGAGAGATATCAACCTCTTACAATACCTACTACCCCAAAGTATTTTGGTAGAGATTAAAATCACACAGGAATTTAACTATTTATTGGCAAAAAATTACTTTACAGGGTGGTCCACAAAACACTGATGACCCAAGATTTTCTAAGTCCATTTTTACTAGTTAGCACCCCTCAGAACTAGGATAGGACAGAAATTATATTTAATGAAACGGGAAGATTTCTGTCCTCTCCTGGTTCTGAGGGATGCTAACTAGAAAAGTTGGACTTAACAAAATCTTGGGTCGTCAGTTTTTTGTGGGTTAAGATAATATAACACTGTTTCGACTGCAACCCTGTTCCCCTGGGCCAGGTAACTATTTTTGAACACCATACTTCTCTTTAAAATAAATTATTATTAAAAAAATCGACTATGACTTGTTACTGCGCGTATTTACACACATTTTTTTCAGCTTTCTTCAGCTACACAACACAGAACACACAGAATAGGCCAGAACAAAAACGAAAAGTACTTCCATTTAGTTTCCTTTTCTGTAGCTCTCCCGTTTTTCTCGAATGTTTGTGAAATTAAACAGCAATTTAGGTGTTCACCCTAGTTTGTGAAACACTGCCTCACTCGCAACTTACTCATCCATCTGCACCTTCCAGATTTCTTCTACGCTTGGGAATCCAGTGGGCATTTCGATAACATTGGTGTCAATCCGTCAGAATTCTCGGCCGGTGGGTGTTCACCCTCGTACTTTCTGTAGATTGCATCTGCCTCTTGATTCAAAATTCCCTTCTTATAACGGATTTTGAAATCTGTTTGTGGTTGTTGCTCTCCCAGACCGTATTTCCCTTAAGGAGTTTGTAAAGAGGTGCTGCCTTGACGTGGAAATTCATGATCTAAAAACCTGTCGTGCTGAGAAATCTATGCAAGCTCTTTGATCTCTGAGGAGCTGGAAAATTCTATTTCCACCTTTACCGTTTCGGGCTTTTCGGACTCAAGGGGACGCATCACGTTCCCGAGACAGGATACTTCATTTGCTATAAAAGTCCCTTTTTCGGATTAACCGTCATGCAAGCATTTTCTAACCGTACCAGCATATGTGAAATATGATGTAGGTGGTTTGATAAGAATCTGAATAAATGACCAAACTGTCCATGAGCCTAACAACTGCTCCATTGTGAGCCCATAAAGCATTTTTTTAAACTGTAAGTTCCCTATGTGAGTTGTGACAGCAAAAACAGGTATACTGTTTGCTCTCTGCTTCCATTCCGATCTGCAGGATTCCTGATTTCATATCTAGGATGGTCAACCTGTTTGCTTTGCCAAGCATGGAAAATACTTGACTGGCGTTATTAGTAGGCTGACTGTCTTTTACCATCTTGGAGTTCAAAATACGGTAGTCAAGACAGAATCTCGGCGTAGAATATGGGGCAAGGTGGCCTGATGGTTACCATGAATGTCTCAAGCGCCAGAGTTCCCAGGTTCGAGTCCAGCCTCGTCCACTCCTGGCATTGGCAGGAAGAGAAGGGCCCTGTGATGTCTCTTGCTCATGTCAATTGTAGCATCTGAAAGAACCTAGGAATTGCCGGTGGAATATACCTAGCACAATTGTCCCTCTCTTCCTTTTGGCTCCATGCGTAAGCAAGAAAAGGTACCACTTTCCGTGGAGAAATCAAATCAAATGACATCATCCCTGATCCACTCCAGCTTCTGAGTTTCAATGTTCGCGCTAGTTTCCTTGTGTACAGGTCGATGGGGCAAACCTATTCGGCGTGTGCCTTGCACAACCTCAGAGATATGGGCTGCCTTGTTCAGATGTTAACACATGTTTGAATTTGTGCAAACACCTCAAGAGCTTGCGTTGTGCAATGATACAGTGTGCGTCGTTGATTTTCTCTTGTAACAAAGCATCGTCGTTTGCACGCCGCTCACATTCTGCTTCCACTTCCAATTGGTTAAGTTGTTTAGCGGTATACTACCCTAGCAAAAGGAGTTGCTTCTTGTTTTCTGGACCAACATTCCAGCCACTATTTGGATGTCTGGTATGAGGCCAGTCCGACCCAAGAAATTTCTACACTATCAGCTAGTGTTCTCAAGGATAAGAAATGTCTACTGAACAGAGTAACCACTGGGCCATCTGATCGTTGCTCTCATATTGCCTTGGGAATTTCCAGCGGCCAAAACGAAAATTATGCCTCAATCTCTGTGCCAATTCGTGCCCTTTATATGTAAAGCTTGTTCTGTAACCCTAAAGATGACCGATTGACCGTGGAACTGGCACTGATACTGGGGGGTTATAGCCTGTTTGATGGAGGAAGTATAATAAGTAAGGCCATTATATGCCTTAATTGATTAAAGCCAAGTAAGGGTTGCCTGCCTCTTTAACGTTAAAGATACAGTTTCCTAGTCTTAACCCTTGAAAAATTGAACATTTGGCGCTAAAGTATGTTTAAATGTTCCTTGACAAAGTCCAGCTTTCACTCGGTCTCTTGGCCACAACCCGGTTTAACCAAACATGCATAATAATCACAATTCGCGTGGACTTAGCTGGAAAATGGTTCGTCACAGTGTTATTTTCGTAATTTTGGTTCATGTTGCAAGTATTCGAGATAATTCGGCCCTTCATGTTCCAAATTGATCGTGTTCCAGTCAATGAACGGTTCTAGATACTTAAACCAGCGTTCTGATTCACCTGTTACGGCAAATAAAGCTATAATCCTCATTACATAGCTGTCCGGCAAGTTTAAGGCAATGCAGTACTTTGACAGAGCATCCAAACACTCAACCGGCGATTTTTCGTCCGCATGACCAATGTTCGCAGGCATGGCAACTTTTAGAGACCTGACATTCAGTACTGTGACCTGACCTGTATGTCAGTCCATCACTTGAAAGGATGGTGCCATGATCCCCATTTTCATTCCTGGCATCATGGCTGGGGCTAGTCCCGCTCTGTGCATTTCTGTCGTTAAATCTGGCTTACCCCTCTGAAAGTTTGTTGACCTTCATTTTGAGCGCTTTTTCCCCCGAATTTTTGGCTTCTAAACCTTCATCAACTGCCCGCCGTGAGTCAGGCTGCACTCAGCTGCAGTATAAACGCCCAACCCACTACCTTGACCACCAGAACTGATGCACGAGATGACTCGTGCATGGTTTAGGAAAAGCTCAAGCTTAAACACAACTAAAACGAAGCTCAAAAAGACGTATTTGACGGCTCACACTGGAGCAGCAATGGGAATCGAACCAAAAGCAGTGAACAGAGTGACTAACCAAGAAACTTGGACACGCTGTCGTAGCAAAGGAATCGAGGACAGTTTTGGGGCCTTAACCAGACAATTGTGTCTGTCATTCTTCGACACCATTACAACAGGACAGCTACGTGACAAAAGCAACCCAACAGAAAAGGCTAAATCGTAACTATTACGAATTCAAGATAGATCCCGAATTCAATCCTGTCCTCGTCCCACCCACCCCCTGTGTATTCGAGAAGAGGTGAAGGGCCAGAAATGCAGTTGTGCTCATGTCGATTGTGGCATGTAAAAGCTCCTAAGTATAATTATGGGATACTAAACGAGCATTGAAATCAGCATTGAAAAAATGACGCTAATTTACCTCTTTCCCCTTTTTTTCATTAGCGAAATCTTGGATAGTCACTGTTCCAGGTTAGTCCGTTCATTGAGTAAGGTATACGTAAGATGCCAGTATTCATATTGCTGTGTAACATGGGTGTAAGGATAGCTAAATAATGTAAAGCATCGCGATTAGGCGCTCTTTTCCCGGATGCACAAGCGGCTCTTGATTTGTCTACCCCTCCTCCCCGGCTCCACTCCCCAGTTCTCTCTTGCTCCCCTTCGCCCACCCATACATGGACTCTCCTTCCGGTCCAGAGGAAAGTCATGTTAGTTAGCCAACGACCTAATGACTGAAAAGTGGAGTGACACACCGGCGAAAATTGAGTACAGGAATTCCGCAAATCGTAGCAATCTTGCTATGTCGTCATTAATAATCCCTTTCACACGTATGGTACACTGGGACCAATGCCACGATTAAAGAGGATATGTTTCAGATCACTGGGAAGGGATGACGTGGCGTACAGAATTGGCTTGGCGACAGTTGATTTTGAGTAAATAAGCTCGGCTTTCTTAGTATTGAAAATGGAAATTCTTTTATAATTGGATGGGAAATTTTCAATTTGAATTCGTGCATTCTCCAAATGGAGATTTCTGGATTTGGACTGCATTTCAGGGATGGCAGCCGGTATGAAAAAATGTGAGAAATTAGACAATTTGAAAAAAAATATGAAAAAATTTGAAAAATACGAGTGTTTGTGTGAAAAAAAAAAAAGCAAAATGCACAAACGAAGTATAAACTATCAAATTAACCGTCCTAATTTTGGGCCCGGAATTACATAGATATGTCTATGGTTGGAAGACGATCAAAAAATTGGTTGGTTTACGACAGAGTCACTTTGCATTTGCCCTCGCTCTCTAGACTGAAATTACAGAGAAATTACAATGGTTCCTCGAAAAGAAAAAAATGTATTAAAGAATTGTGAAACTGGTATGATATGTGAAAACGAAGATATAGTGATACAAAAATGAAAAAGTAGGTATGTGAAAAAATGTGACAAAAATGAAAACCGGGTTCTTGTAAAATTTGAAAAAAATGAAAAGTGGGTATGTGAAAAATGTGAAAAATGTGAAAAAAGCTGGTACTTCCGGCAGCACCGCTGGCATGTGCGTAGGGGCATTTGGGAGAATTACCCTTCCCCTAAAAGGTTAAAAAAAAATTCCCCAAGCCAACAAAAAATATTAAAACTAGAAGCTAGGGCAGACCCCTGAAAAAAGTGGGTCTCCCTCCCCCCACCTCCCGTATATTTTGCGTCTGACTGACTTAGTTCCTTCTGCAGTTATGGGATCTAATGTACGCCATATTCGATTTTATGATTGGAGCTATCCAGTTTAGATTGCTCAGGTTTGTTTCCTCTCCGTGTTGGGACTAGTGTCTGGTTGATCCTGCAAGGCCCAAAATTGAGTCGGTTCTTCTGTCCGATAATCAAAAATTAATTTTAAGATAATAATAATTTGTTCATACTTATCTTTATTTTACAACAATGTCGCTTTTGGTAATTACTTCTAGGCCTATGCATACCAGAAACGAATGAGGGGGGGGAAAAAAATTCGAAAATATAGGAGAAGGAAAAAATGCTGCGGAAACAAGAAGAAGCCGCAGAAGAAATGAAACTCCTGGTGAAACTCCTTTGCCAGCGCGGTGAAATTCGAGCCAAGGCAACTGAACTGACCAAACATATAACAAAAATACACGAAAAAAATAAAATCGACAAAACAGATCGGCTTTTTTTCCCATGCCTTTTTATTCTTCGGCCTTTATTTCTCACTTTTTATAGTGGCGGGGGGGGCGCCCCCCGCGGCACACACCCCTTCGGCTGTTTTTCCCTGCGCATGCAGAAAACATAAGTTTCCGCCCTTGAAAAACGTTTTTTTTTCTGTGTTTGTCGTCATATCTGTTAAGCTGAGTTTTATATTCAGCGCGCTGGCCGCTGAGATGACTCGAGCAAAGTTAAGTAACTGAAATTTTAGCCTTAAGTTTATCATTTACGTATTCTGTTCCTCTTGTCATTAGTGCCAGCAGCCCAACGATATCGCTGAGGTTGTGTTTAGAAGTTAATTAATTCAACAAAACCCCCTTGCTTTGTCATGTAATAAACCCAAGCGCGCTCGTAAAACGAAAATTTATTGGCAATTATTATCGTTCTTCGTTTGGTAGCGTTTGTTGTCGTGTCAACTAACATAAACTCAAGTTTGCTTTAAAACTTCGGAATTCGTAATGAGGCCGTCTGGAGTCAGTGGTGCGTGACATTGCCAGTCATTTCCTAAAGACAGCTTTTAATTATTCGTCATTTTTTTTCGTACATAAAACTTAAACGCAGAAGAACTAACACTAATTGGCCACCTTTCTGCACTTACGCTTTATTTAACTGACGTGACACGGGTTCGAAATGGCTAACTAGCTCTTCACCGAATTATGCTGTAGGCTAGCTAGATAGATAAGTTTATTTCACTTTTCAAAGTAATTCAAAGGATACAATGGAAAAAAATATCGTTAAAGAAATATAAGGACATCCATAGTTAATTGTTTGGTTTACATTCGCGTACGGGTGCTTAAATTATTGCGGGTCAAATTTTTTTAGCCGAATCTTGGTCCATCTGCCAAAAATCATATTTTTTCCAAATTTTGAAAGTTTTTAACATTCCAGTACACCATTTTTACCGGCTCGAAACGAGCTTTTTAATGATGCCAATTTCCAGCCTTTAGCTCAAACCATTAGGAAGTTATTTCGCAACATAGCAAAAACATTGAGTGCTAGATGACATAAATAACACATTAGTAAAATATATTTTTCATGTTCTTTCAACATTGAGCTAGGTACACGTCAAAGAAATGTGGTTAGTTAAATAAAATAAAAAATAAAATAAATGCCTGGTTGCCTGGTGCTTCAATTTGTAACCTCGAAAAGTAAATCAAACTTTTTTCTTTTTTTTTTGGGAGTGGCCGATGGTATTAACAGGTAATAAGTTTTGCATGAAGTAAAAGAAAAAAAAAATACAACTGTTTACACAAAAAAATCACAGACTGTGCAGATACAAGACAATAATGAAAAAAAACGAGAAATAGTCGAATTAACGTCCTTTTCAACTGCTAAGGTTATCTTGGGACGGAGAGGAACAGTTGTGCTAGGAAATACCTAGGAATGGTAAACAACTCTTCGAAGTCAACAACCCATTTGAGGCCAAACGATTCAAAATATTAGCTGATCAGATGGTTTTAACTCTTTGCCGCCCGCGCTAAACTGGATGAATTTTTGGTCAAGTCACATATTACATCATTTACAGATTACATTATTGCATTTAATTTCAAGTCCCAATTACTAGGGCGTCACCAGGTTACACTGTCGACAAAATGGAGCGAAGTGAAGAAACCAACAAGCAAACAAACAAACAAACAAACAAACAAACAAATCAACCAACCCACAATTCACTTCAATTCAATGTATTCTAGGCGAGCCCTGGCCGTATGCCATGCGCCGCACTACAAGGTCTAAAACAAATCGATAACTACAAACCGATAACCAACCCACAAACAAATCAACCAACAAACAAACCAACATACCAACAAACAAACCAACCAACAAACAAACAAACGAACGAACGATACACTGGGCACAGGCAGTTGTTTGAGAGTGCATTGCGAGAACAAAGGAGATTACGTTGTGGCTCATCTTTTCAGTTGCTCTTCGCATCTTATTTCTTTATCCATTTGCTTTCGTAGCGCTCGATGGTGTTAGCCTTCGGCCTCGCTTCGCTCCAAGAAAATAGTTGCTATACCCAGCCCACCAAATTCACTCCTTTAAACAAAGCAACACAAAACATTCCTTATGCTTTAATGGGTTGTCACCTTGTTCCATAATTACAAGATCAGAAGTCAGTCGTGGTATTGGAACCAGCATTCACCTGGGTTCTAGTCGAGGATGCTGACCACTGGGCTACGTTTGCTCGCCTTGCTCGGGGTCGCCGGGTACCACTCACAAAGCTCGCGTAGGGACTTAATTTTGGGGCTTTAGGAATAGTACTCGTCAAATTTGGTCGATGGGCAGTGAAGGACTAACGTGGTACGGCAAATCGTTGTAAAACTTACGCGTCTGGTAAACGAAACATTTATGCTGAATTTCCCGCTTACCTTTTGGTAAACCCGAAGCTGACTACAAGGCCTAGTGTCACGTGCCTCAACTGCGTGTTTAATAGTTTTATTGCAAACAACCATGATTTTAAACATAAAAAAAGGTTGTTCCCGGAGACAATGAAGGATCCACGAGTTCATACAC
>JAHWFP010138912.1:37723-48107 GCA_023313725.1 Lithobius niger
TTTTTTTTGTTCGTGGTTGTGAGAGGACTAGAGGCCATCCACTGAATCCTTCTGAATCGCTCTGGGACTCACTGCTGTAAATTTTTCTTTTGCAACTCAAAAAAAAAAGCTACGGAGCCTTACCGAGTCAAGCATTGGTTTATTCTTCAAATTAATACCACGTGAAATAGGACTCGTAAAGAAAGCTGAGAGTTGCACCGTAATACCCTTGATTGCTAAAGAAAAATCTTCAAGTTCACACACTTCCAAGGTTTTCAAGGCCCTGTGGCCAACCCTTGACCATCGACGATCTTTCTCCAGCATTTGCAGGTTGCAGCAAACTAGCTGGCTTCCCGTATTTTAAAGTTCATTCTTTCCCCCCTGCGCCTTTGTTAACACCGTGTTGTGTTGACTTGTTTATAATATTATGTTGTAGTCCTCTTCCGGATGCAGCGGCGATGAATGATTCCGGTCGGGGCATTAAGTAGCAGGAACTCGACAAGAGATAAAGTTGTCATTGGCGAAAGAGAATTTCAAGAGAATTTGCAGAAGAGACGAATTAAGCCAACTGTTATGTCGGGCTTATGTCTACCATCGTGCTTGGCTGCTAAAGCTAGTAATTTATTTAACCAAAGCTATGACAAAATAACTATTCAGAGGCAACCAACTTACACTTCATCCCAATTTTGTTCTTAATTTTTGGTTTCTAAGCTAGTAATTTATTTAACGAAAGCTGTAATGATACGACAAACAACTTCATCATCGTCTTGAACATTCTCATTTTTGTTCGTGGCAACTGTGGTTAAAGACGGTATTAAATTTTGATGGCGTGCGCGACTGTTTCAAGTTGGACATTGTTTGGGGCGAAGGTGGTTTGGGAAGAAGGGGTAGGAAAATGTGTGGATGACTGGTGAAAGTACTTGGATGTTAAATAATGTAAACTTATTTAACTTCCAAGTCCTTTCACCATGCAGTCATTCACAAATTTTCCTACCCCTTACGTAGCCTTTCGGTCTTGACTGTCAGACTGCCTGAGCGGGTAATCGAACCGACGACCTTTGAATTAAACCAAAGGCCTAGGTCCTACCGCTGAGCCATACTGACAGGGCCTAAACGGAAACGTCCATATGCAGCATTTAACACGTGCATATATATGTACATATAAACATACACTTTCCAATCGTCACTGGAGGGACGTTTATTGCCGCGCCACACACCAAGTGAAACGAATGGAACACACAAATGAAACGTGAAATAAGGATTAAACACGACGGAAAGCTGACAAGGAAGAAAAAAAGGACTGAGCCGTGTCAGTATATGGCTCATCGTTAGGACTTCGATCTTTGGTTCACATTTAAGTTTGACATTTAAGTCTAAAAGACTTTAAAGCAACATCCAGCCTGCCTTATAACCTTCCGCCTGCCTCACAACACCCACGCGACGATCGCATCCGCGTATTTACCACAGCTAAGGTCAACTGAGACGGTAGCTTCGTTCCTCGCAGCGAAAAACGTAGCTACTGTCTCAGTTGACATTGCGCCTAATAGTCCAGCCAGCGTGAACCCGTTGATTGTGTCGTCAAAAACCGGAATGATTATTGTATTTTAAAATCACAATTTATAATTTTCTAGACTAGTGTCTTATAATTTTGCTTCGGCGATCTATTGAAATAATTAATTTTAATTTTTACTGCATTAGCCTTCTAGATTTTTGATCTCATAGTAATTAATAGCAAACGATTAAAATTAATACTGCGCACACACAGATAAAACTTCAAGGTCATTGTAGACGCGCGATGCATCATGTAGGCTATGTTCGGGACGAACGTAAATGACGTTAGTATTATTCAACAGAAAATCTCATAGACGCCTCATTTTAAAACGGTTTTTTAGCAAGGGAAAGACTAACGGTAAGTAAATAGACCTTTGGGGCCGTACTTGATGTGATGGATCGAGAAAATTGGCGCTGGGAGGTATATCCCTTTAACTCTTGTTGAACCGTCGGCTTTCCGTCCTGTTTAATACTTGGAAGTTCCTGCCTGGCCTACTGATTAGTGATTAGATTAATAATTTATGTGAACTATGTGGGAAATAATGTGAAACAACATGCCATGAAGGTTGGTGTAAAGGTTGAGTTAGTCCGTCACTGGTCTTAACCATTATCTGAAAGATGTGACAGTTGTAGTGCTTTGAAGTGTAGTTTTATCAGGGATCCCACCAGCCTAGAGAACCTGGAAAGCTCAGGGAATTTAAACTATGTGTGAAACTCACGGAAAAGTCGGGGAAATCGCCGGTTTTTCACACAAAAATGTGAAAAACTTGGGAAAAAAACCAAAGCCACGGTTTTAGGCCTAGCCTTAAGTGCAATTCTGTTAATATCCTTGTACTTCAGCACGTAAAGATTCGTTAAATTGGGATACTCTTTTACACTAAGTGAGCCGTAAAAACAAGTGAAACTGGTAAAATGCGTGGAAAAATTTCCTTCCTGACATTTTGGTAAACAACCTGGAAATTAAACTCAATTATCGTGGAAAACCTTTTGGGTGGGGAACCCTGTTTATGTATCAAGTCCGAAATAACCAGGATCTGTATGTAACTGGTGGTCAAGAGATTGAAATAAAAATCTCGGAATAGAATGGTGCCTAGACTCGCACTTGCACCATAGCCTTCTATACCACACGCCATGGCTGTTTGCTGTGACGTGCATATCACGTGACTGGGCTAGTCCAATCAGACGGCCAAACAGCCGTTGTTCTCGTTCGTCATTGGCTAACTTATGGTGACGTCACGGCAAACAGCCATTGCGTATGGTTTAAATCAACTCATTTCTTGACTGAGCTATCATCAGATGAAAGTCAGGAATCAAAAAATACATTCCTCCCGGTCAGCTTTCCTGTATGGCTCAGCTTGGCGGCGATATTAGTTCAGAAGTGTGTGTATGTTGCAAAAGCATTCAATTCTCGTATTTTTCCTCTCGTGAGAAACGGAATTGCTACATTCACTCTAACAACCTATGTAAATGTCCAAAAAGCTATTTCTAGCAGGTTGCTCAAAATCAGTGAGAAGGTATGTCCTTTTAAAGGCATAAATCCTTCCGGTATATTGTGCGACCCGTTGAGAATAGCGTTTGCAACATTTACACAGGTTAGAGCTAATGTCGCAAAATCATCTCGCACGAAATAAATAACAAGAAAATGATTGTGTTTGGCAACATTTGCATACGTTTGTACTAATGTCGCAAAACTGAGTCCTACCGGAAAGCTAACAGGGATGCATGTGCCTTTAATAGGGTGAATGCATTCTGTCGTACAGAAATTCGTTGTAACGCTATAAGACAAGTCTCATAACTGTCCAACACTATCTCGGTCTTAACGGTGCTTCTTAAAGTTCCCAACAGGACGAGAATTATATTGAAGGGAGAGGGGAGGGGAGTGAAAAAACAATGGAATTCCGAATGGGGGTCGAGAATTTACTTAGGGTGTGGAGGGGGGAAGGGGTAGCTTGAGTCCCTCGGTATCCTTTAAAACAACTGTTTCAGTAGTGATCTGCCTTTGAAACACTTACAGAAAAAGCTAATTTTCAGAATGTTTTCAAGCACTTTTGGTAATTATCTAGACTACAGGCACCACGCCAAATCACTTAATTTTTGTACTAACCTACGCTACTCTTAATCCTAATACCATTTCGCATCATAAAACCCGGGGGAAAAGGGTGTAAGGTTGTAAAAACACACTTCAAAAGACGGAAAATGCTAGTCACATACGTGTTAAAGCAGCGGCGGCGGCAGCCATATTGTGAGGGAAGAAGGTAGGGTAGCAAGAAAACCCGATTTGCACCTCACTAAAATTTTACGGAAACGTAACCTAACCTAACCTAACGGAACCTACCTAACCTAACCTAACTGACAATAACAACAAAACCACACGAAACTGGCAATAACAAAACAATGAAAGAAAAATTTCCGCAAATTTCCGAATCCGTCTACCCTGCTTCCCGAATCAAACACCTCACAGTATGGCTGCCACCGCCGTAGCTTTAGCGTGTCTGTAACTAGCATTTTACGTCTTTTAAATAATTTTTTGAGAAGTTTATAGACGTTTCCCCCGGGTTTTATGATGCGAAATGGTGTTAGGATGAAGAGTAGCGTCGGTTAGTACAAAAATTAAGTGATTTGGCGTGGTGCCCCTAATCTAGATAATTACCGCACTTTTTTTTAAAATGCATCTTTTGCCTACTTTTGCCCCCCCTTTTTTTTTTTTTGCTTTTGGTCATCGATATGGGGAGGAGGAGGAGGCCGAAGGTTGCCCCCACACCTACCTCTGAAGACTTGAGAAGAAGAGGCAAAAAGGGGCATGTACTGCGCTTGAAAGTATTCTGAAAGTTATATTCTGAAAATTATATTCCGAAGGGTGCTTCCCCCCCCCCCTTTCCACTGAGAATGCTCAAGGGATTGCCGTAAACCCAACGGTAATGCACGCGTCGTGTCTGCAATATATCGCCAATGCATTAAGTTGCCTGACATGCGCAGCTGTGTTTGCACAGGTGGAACACTCGTATACAAAGGTAATGAGTTATTGCGACGCTTAGGTGTCAAGAATAATGTGTGTGCGAATTGTTGCGCGCGGTTCCTGTCCCATCCTACTTTGTACCTACACGCCTAATAATCAGGACTCTTTTTTTTTTTTTTCTCGTTTCCTTTAAACAAATAAGAAGCAAGTGCCGTTTTAAACAGAGTAGAAAAGAACTCTTGTCTTTGTTTTGGATGACATTGACACGTGTTCCCCGTTGACAAATTATCGCCTTTCTTTATCGTGACGACGACGTGAGTGATCTTTAGAAATTACTTCGTAAAACAGGTGCGTTGTTGACGGACGGGCTGTGATAGACCGCTGTGCTGTTTGGTCAATGGCTGGTGTAGGTAATCTAACGTAGACCCTACGTGTCAAGATGGCGCACGTATTTTTTACTTATCTTGATCGGTATTAGGAAACCGTCGTTTGATATCTTTTTGGGGTGTGGGTATTGAATCAATTGTACTGTGTAACGGTTTATGAATTCCAACCAATGATTTATCAGCTTTAGAGAACCAGATTCAGGGTTGGCATGATATTTACTAGGGGGTGGGTTTTCCAGGTATTTACCACGTTTTTACCGCCCCAGGATAAACTACTTTTTCCCAGTTAAAGACAAATATAGGTGTTTAACGTGTAAAATGTAATTATATTAGTTTTAAAAATTAAATAGTGTTAAATGTAATTAAAAGTGTCTTCAATTCAAAAGATTAGATTCAAAATATGTTTGCTGATGCAACGTTTACATAGGAAAAGAACATAATTGTGTGTTATGAGTACAAAGATTATAATTGAAATGCTAAAAAAGTCTCATAATGAAAGTTTCTATGTTAGTAGTTTCACTACATTCTGTTACTTGTATTTTCGTTTCAAATAGAATTACTGAGTACTACTATTAGTGTTAATGAGCAGTTAGGCTCCAAACTTAAAAAATGCATGCAATAAAAAAATAATCATAAAAAATAACATTTTTACCACTTAGCTGGTATGTACCAGGTTTATACCGGTATTTACCAGTGCCCTGTCGAAAACTAGTTTTTCCCGGGAAATTGCCAACCCTGACCAGATTTAAACATAGCACATATCCAAAGGCGACACTCTTTATTTCAAGATTACTTAAAAGTAAGGCTTCATCGATATACCAATGGTGTATGTATGGGATTGGGTGCCGATATTTGTGGTGTCGGATTGGTATATTGGCAACTTTCGCTGAAATATCGATAACTCTGGAACCGTTGCTCAGGAAATCACCGAGTATCTTCCGTAGCTATGTTTTAACTGTTGGTTACCATTTTAACGTTTTTTATTTAAATAATTAGAAGGGGAAAAAAAGAAGAAAGCGAGCCAAACAGAGAAAAGCATATACTAGAAATAACGTAGTACAGTAAGCCACCTTTATGCACTGACGTTTCACCGGAGTGGCATGACCCGGATTCGAACTGGCAACCCAATTCGTTTCCAGATCACTGACATAGCGCCTCTATCACCATGGCCACTCTTGCACTGGCATAAAGATGACTCGCTGAACCCTTTATTAAGGTCACAGCAGTAACCAGGGCTCCATTCGAACGAGAATGCTTGCGGGCATAGGCAATAGAGGAGGAATACCAATAAATACAAAGGCTCAACGAAGGATTAGAAGAGGAGATCAATACTGGACGTTTTTGATAAAAAAAATACAGCCAATAAAAGTGCACATGTAAAACAATGAAACACGACGTTTCGGGGACATTTGCACCCCGTTATCAAGTGTGGATATCCGCTCAAAGGCTTCGTACACAAATAAAACAACTCGCAGGGAAGAGGGTCGTCTTGCTGGTCTCCGTACTGTATTTGCTGTTTCGGTCAGCAGTACATAGGTTCTTGGTTTTTAAACATTTTTAAATTTATATTTTAGGATGTATCTGCCATAACATGATTTTGTGTTGTTTTATTTGTGTACTAAGCCTTTGAGCGGATATCCACACTTGATAACGGGGTGCAAATATCCTCGAAACGTCGTGTTTCATTGTTTTACATGTGCACTTTTATTGGCTAGTTTTACTACTAGTTTATTTGCTGGTTTTACTTCATACTTAATACTGTAGGTTAGTAGAAAATTACGCCATTGATAAAAAATCGGGGATAACATTTTGGATATCGGTGTTGGTACCAGTATCGGCAAAATTTTAAAACTGGATTTATATCGGTATCGGATCGGTAAAGTAGGTATCGGTCAGTGCAGCATTAATAAAATGTAAACTTAGGCTACGATAGAAAAAAAAAATCAGTTCACAAATCTTCCTTGATTTTTCCCTCTGTTTTACATTACGTTGTACCCAACTTTCCGCTCGTGTTGAGGATCAGCTTTCTATTCCTTGTTGGTCGTTTTGCGATCAGGCGTGTGTGAAAAGCATCTGTCTAGATTAGGATTAAAAGTGGACTTGGTTGTTTTAAGGTCATTGACGCGTCTTCATTGGTTTTAAGCTCCTTTCCGTGATGTAATCGTGTGTGCACGTATCAACACTATTGTAGAAGCCTCCTTGCGCTAAATGATTGTATTACCTACCTCGCGTCTAAACCGTCCCTCATTGTGTTTGCGCGTGAAGATTCTAGCCCTCATTAATACACGTGAGCTCATCAGCCCGTTAGGTGACGTCAGAATGAGGTTGGGCTGGAACGTAGGGATGATAAGATTGTATCGTTAACAAAAATGCTGAAGAAATAAATATCTTTTATTTCTGTGAAGGCCAAATTACCAATATGCAGTAGTACGATTCAAGACACAGCTTACACGAGAGAGTGTTTTCCACGTCTAAACTTGCTAACAAAATAAAATAAAAGTGTATATAGGGAGCTTGTTTCTGTGTCCAGAATCCGTATTTGAATCCGAAAAAGCGACTCGTATTTTTTTTTTTTTTAACTATGAAGCGACATTTTCTAGTTTAAAAAAAAAACACTTTTTCAGACTCAAATGGATTTCTGATCTAGAGATATGAACCCTATTACAAAACAATTTATTACAAAAGGCAATATGAACCTTTTATTTCAGAATAATTGTTGCTTACTTTTAGGTTTCGCGAAAGGGCTGTTGATTTTGTAATATTTAGAAGGTGAAGAATATAGGTAAAACGGGTTTAAAAAAACCGTCGTTTTCTTAGGGGGGGGGGGGAGAGGGGGTCGGTGGGAAACCCCAGGGATTTTCTCGCTCATCCACCCACTAAAAAGACCCCATCCCTCCTACCTCTTCTCCATTTTTTTTTATCTTAGCTGAAAATTATTTGGTTACGTATACCGGACCCCCTTTTTTTAAGTTGTCGCGCAAATTTGTGTGATAACGCGGTGTTAAGAAGATGAACATCTCGTGTGAGGTGCCTGTCTGTATCCACGATAACTTCTGAATGCAATACTCGATTCTTTTTTTAATTTGTCATGCACATTCTATGAATTTATTGTGGATTTTAAGTTGGTTAATCAATAAAATTGGCGAAAATGTTACGGGGATTTTCACTCTTAAATAGTCCTTGAGTGTGCCATGAGTGTCACATTAATAAGCGGAGAGTAACAACGCTCGCTCTCATAAATAATGCACCTTGCGGAAAACAATCGTATTAACTTCATTTTATTAAAGCTACATTTGAAGGTATAGGCTAATCTATGAGAAAGAAAGCCAACAAAGTGCACACAATTTGTCCTAATCTGCTATACGCTTCGGTTTTTTATTTTTATTATTTTTTTTGTACCCCGTTTTCAATTGCTTGTTAAAAACAATCACGAAACAAATGCACTCAGCAATAAAATAATGAAATATTTAAACACTTTATTTCCTGGTCAAAATAGATTTCCACGCTGGCACGCAGGGGAGAGGTCTGTGCAGGGAAATTCCTCGCCCTTTGTTTGACTAAATTTGACCAGGAAACAAAACGGTTTTTTAATATTTTTAGTCATTTGAGTACATTTCTTTCCCTGACATTGGCATGTTTAGCGTGTAGTTTCTTGGTTGTTTTTAACAAGCACTTGAAAAATTGGTGCAAAAAAAAAACTCCGAAGTGTAGTTTGCTGTCTTTTTTTCTCAACGAGTTCTGCAGAGCTATTTTTTTCCCCCTAAAATAGCTGAAGGTAATTAGACGGCTTTACGATTCAGTCCGATATTCCAAACAGAAAGTGTTCAAATTTCGTTTTAGAGTTTTTGTACAGCTGAAATTACGCCTTTAGGGCACAATTAGGGCGTGAGATACAACATTCTCCATATTCACAATGCAACATTCTCGTAACGCAATCTAGCAGTGTATACAGTTTCAACAAAGCGTCGGTTTGGGCTCTGCCGACTAATAACAAAACACTCCGGGGCTCAGTAATAAGAAACCTACTAGGAAAATTGTGAATTCTGTTAGCTCGTTTTCAGGGACTGATAACAATTGCGCAAATTTCAACGACATTATGACGGTATAGATAAATAAGCAGATAGCTGTGTTGCCATGGAAACGACACTTTCACCGTCTCACGCGGTGCCAGGTCAATGTGTAAACACGCGCTTACGGTCACTGCCTTGTGGGAAAATTTCCTCTCGAATGGTGCATTTTGGCCTTTTTTGTGAACGTTTGGCACTCCGTGGGGAGCATGACCGGTCGTATTGCCGAATCGCCATTCGCTTGCCACCCTCCCCCGCACTGGTTTGGTTGATGCGTCTGGTTCTTGTGGGAACCAGTGCTGCGGCCTCTCGATGGGCCTTGTTGAGTGATTATCCTCTTGTAAGTTTATTCTTTAATTTTAGTAAGTATTGTACCAAATTTATTTCTAATTTCCCAGTATTTTTTAACAACTGGGTTAATTAATCTGTTTTGATGTAAGTTGTGCTCGTTGTTTTATAAGATTATGTGTTTCATGAGCGATATATGCAAATTTTCCATACGGGATAAAAGTGCGCGTCGCCCATGGAACAAGAGAGAAAGGAGGATCGACCGAGTGTCCTCGAGAGAGAAGGTGCGATGGGAGAAACTTGGTCTGACAACCCCTTCAGTAATCCTTGCCCGCCAAGCTAATGGACGCCCACGAAAAAGTCTGGAACGCCTAAATTCAATTTGAACTTCCACCAAATCTGTCTGGATTCCTGCACTACGGAAGTAACACCTAAAGTTCATGGAAAAGAGAAGCCGAAGGTGAATATGCTGCCCGTTATTCCTTTCCATTTATGACTTAATTGATAGTTCGTAAGAATATAATCAGTGGAGTTGGAACGGGAACGTCTCCTGGCGATTTGCGTGCCGTTCACTTATTTGTGGGGATGTCCGAAAATCGTAGTCCGGCGTAGATTATTTGAGCATAAATAGAAGCAAGCCTGTTTAATGTGCCTCGAACCCGAAGAGAAAGGTGCATAGGAAGTAGAAAGGGGTGAATACGACCAATCGATAATTTTGTGAACTGTGCAACTAATTCCCTTGCTCTTTCTCCCGTTTTATGGCATAAATCGCTATCCGTTGCATCCATGAGTTCCCGAAGTGTCCTTCCGGGGGTAGAATGGATCCCGTAGCAAGAAGCAAGTGAAGCAAACGAGGCGAGCACCCGTGCGAGGAAAAAAAAAAAAATGTAATCGAACTCCTCGGTCAATATAAATCCGAATTTCTCTTTTCTGTGTATAATTTTTTAACTATCATGTGTAATTTTTGTACAGTGTCTATGTTTAAAATAAATGTAAGCTTTCTTGTACAGTGTTGCTTGCCCATGAATTACCATTGCAGAGTTTAGAATTGAATGTTTGAAGGTTTGAGTGAGAGTGTAACGAATAATTTAGGTTGAAACTTTAACTTACCTGGAGCGTTTTAATCCTCAGAGCCGTCAACCGCATAACCCATGCTC
>JAHWFP010138943.1:718-13727 GCA_023313725.1 Lithobius niger
CCCCCCCCCCCCCCTTACATTGTAATCTAGTGCACCTTGTAGCTATGCCCACCAAATTGTATCTCGTAGCCAAAATAACGTCACATGACGCTGCTCTATATTTTGAACTTTGAGGTTCCGGGCGTGTTTTGGTTTGAGATGAGTTTGCTGTTCGTAGCTGCTTTTATTTCGTAGCGCCAGGCCTTTGTTGGTTCGACGCATTTGCCTCTTGCTCCCCGGCTGCATGGCGGCCCCTAGATGAATCCGTTGGTGTCATGGCAATGGCTGGGAGCATCATGAAGTTCATGGGTGTAGGTGGTTGGACCTCATTGTTCTTTGACACCATGGCGATAAGATCATTTTCGCATATAAGCATTGGTATTGCAAGAAACCGTAGGAGAGAAGTTAGCGCTGGAAAAGGTTACCCATATATAGTTGTTTTTATTGCCGGAGTGCGCTAGTTTTTCACCGGGGCCCATAGTTACAGAAAACCCTAGGCTGTATTAAAACGGATCACTGCTAGTTTCCAGAAATAGTTTCCAGGGAATTAATATTTTATTGCGGGGTCCTGGCCCGGAGCCACATTCCCCCAAATGAAGAAAAAGCTACAAACACTATGAACGTCATAAACAACTCAGAACAACGCAAAACAACTCAAAACAACAGAAAAATATGTTGATATACCAATATGACTTTGCAGGTCACACCTATTCGGAGTGGTATTATAACAATGGTCCTGGCAGACGCCCGAGTAGGCGGAGCTAGCAAAGTACGTTGCAATGGCACGTAACCGCGCGATGTCCCTGCGCCTCCGCTGGGAGGCATCAAGAAGTCCATGCAACGGATTCAGCCTAGACGTCCACGCACGAAGACGCTTCCTCTGCGCAGCATAACAGGCACAAGTATAGGTTATTACCGGCTTTCCGAGTACTGAGATTAATAATGTCGAGGCTCCGCAGGGGCCGTGCCATTGTTGAGCTCAGTACGAGGAAAGCGGGTAATAACCAATTTATCACCCAGTCGCGTAACAATTGAAAAGCGCATTCACTGTAATTGTTATTGCAACATCTTCGTTGTTCACTGATGGGGAAAATCGGCATTAGGATTAGTTTTTGGTGCAAACATTGTTGCACGCATAGTCGCATTGTCATGCTTTCTGAGCAAAAGAACGTCAGCACGATTCGATTTTTGTTTTGCGCGTGCTGGCCCTTTGTCGATCTCAGTACTCCAGGCATGGGATGTAAATCCCAGTCCTCGGGGCCTGAGTTGAAGGTATCAAGCTTGTTGCATTGTTGCAAGCATTGTTGTATCGTACTGATATCGTCTAAACTGGGTGATAATGCAGCAAAAAGTGCGAGACAGAAATGGGAATTGTTTGACAACAAAGACACAAGCTTCTGCTAATTACAGCATGGATTTTGCAACAAAGGGACGGTGCACGCCTAATTTGTGTATTATACAGGCTTTTTTTTATATTCGTGTGTGTTTGATGTTTTAGTTTATTTTAAGTCTATTTCGTGTGAGTGGCTGTGTGTTTTGGGTACATTTTATAATTCGTGAAACAAAGAGACTCTTAGTAAGGCAGTGTAGTTAAGACAGATTTTTGCCTGCGTTTGTGTTTGAAGGTTTCTGTTTTTGTCCTAATTCTTGCGAGTAATTACGTGTTTTATTTTGTGTAAGTATTTTTATTTTTCATTTTTTTAAGCGTTTTGCTGTTTATGGCGTCTGTTTTGTATGTGTTTGTGGGTTAAGGTTTTCTTCTGTTTCATGTGCGTGTATATGTTATATTTTGTGAGTGTTTTTTTGTGTGTGAAACAGCCAACCTTTTTGTTTGTTTCCTGATTACTGATGTACACAGTGGCGCACCCTTATTTTGCAATAAAAACACTTTAATTTTTTTTGCGGCGAGGGAGAGGCATGAAACAAATTTTAATACAAGAATTACATCCCTTACACTTACAGCCCAATTATAAATCTTGCAATTAAACTACGAGTAAACGGTGGTAAACCCAGGAATTTGGTGGAGGAGAGAGGCAAAGCAGTTTGAACAAACGATTCGACCAAAACTTGATAGGAGCTTGGCGACAAGTATGCCTTTCAGTGAATCTTTGATAGTATTCGTTATCGTTAACTAGTTTTGGTTTAGTTCTGTAAATCTTATTACTGTTAGTAACATTTAAAACGTAACATGGAAGTTCATGTTGAGGGTTACATAAGGACCGCTAGCAGTTTCTCAAACAAATGCAGAGAAAAATTCAGGTTTATATTTGCATGCTTTACGGAAAGGCCGCTGATGCCGAAGCCGCCTCTGCCTCGGAATGTAGTGCTTCTCCCCTCCCCATCCCTGGCTCCCGTTTCAGTGCAACATTCCGTATCGAGTTACAGAGACGAAGAGGAGTAGGGAAGGAAGGGAAAGGTAGAGAACAACCTACTATTGGCAACAACAGATCCAAAAATAAAACAAAGGCTTGCAACGGAAGTATTTTGTGAAGGTTACTTTTTTGTTTATTTAGTGTCTTGAGGGGGGCAAGTGCCCCCCCTTGCCCCTCCCCCGGGGGTGCGCCACTGGATGTACATGTATGCGTGTGCATGGAGACTGCATGTCCAAATCCTTGTTCTCTCGAATTGGAGTTGAAATTATTGTTCATTGCGTTCGAGTGAGCTCTAATCCTTTTGTATTTGTGTACTTTCACAGCTGTGAGTATGGGGATACAAGATCTAATGTTTTTTTTTTTTTTTATAAACGGCTGCTCAATTAATTTGTTGGCTTTCTGCGCTTCCTTTTTATTGTAATTACTACGGCCTGGTCTTTCATGTGCACGGTATGTCCACCGTCCACCGATTTTTGTTTGCGAAAAAACGGTACATTAGAAATGCGTATTAGTAAAGGCGGACTGCAAGGTTTGACCTCAACCTCCCATGTTGAAGCCAAACAATTTTTGATGTTAATTTTTCTGCTGTCTTTCAATATTTTCCACTCAAATTTACAGTAGTATATACATACAAGCTTTGTTGAACTTGGTGAACATGTGTCTGAACTTTTTTTAAATTTCCGATTTGACACAGCGGAGATCCGGACGTGAGCTGGAATTGTGATTTTCTTTATTGGCTTGTAGTGCTGCTTCTTCTTGGCACGACACGTTTCTGTTACGCTCTCTGCAGATAAAACTATTTTTCCTAAGCTGGTTCTTAGCTCATTTGACACGTGTTGCTCTGTACATGTTCCCTTTCTACTGGGTTGTCCACAAAAAACTGACGACCCAACATTTTCTAAGTCCAACTTTTGTAGCTAGCACCCCTCAGAACCAGGAGAGGACAGAAATCAAATCAATGAAACGGGAAGATTTCTGTCCTCTCCTGGTTTTGAGGGGCGGTAGCCTTTAACGCGAGGTTTGACTTCAACCTCACATGTTAAAGCCGACATTTCTGTGCTTAATTTCTCCGCTGTCTTTCAATATTTTTCACTGAAATTTAGTATACAAGCTTTGTTGGGCTTGGTGAACATATATGTCCAAACGTTTATTAATTTCCGATTTGTCACATCGGCGATCTGGACTTGAGCAGGAATCGTGATTTTCATTTTAGGCTTATTCTTGTGTTCTTGGCACACGTTTCTGCTACGCTTTCTGCAGATCAAACTATTTTTTCGAAACTGGTTCTTAGTTCATTTTACATGTATTTCTCTGTAGATGTGGCCTTTGCATAAGGCCTTTTCAAATTGGTCAAGTGGTTCAGAGGTTAGGGAGCTCACAACGACCAGATTGATTGTTTTACATTGTTTTAAACATTGTGATTATGCAACAATGCCAATAAGCAAACGCCAGCTGCAAGACGTATACTGAAGATTAAAGGGTTTGGTTCCATATTAGTTTTCGGAAACCATAATTGATAAAGATACAAAACATTAAAACAAACTAATCTAAACTGCATGGTACGCCAAAGTAGCACGAATTAGAAAACAAAAACGAACTTGTTTGATGTTTAAAGGTGCCGGTTCACCATTCCGATAGCGTTGTCCATATTCTAAACACAGCATCCATGTTCCAGATTCTCCGTCATCTAATAGGCTGACGTGGGTCACGTGATTTCGTTTTAGTCATGAAAATTCGCGGCGCTGCAGCGAAGTGTTGTTCCATGTTTTAATTTACCGCTATTTTCTTTATATTGCTCGAAGATTCTACGGTGCTGCACCTGGGAGTTGAAAAGGTGAAAAGGCGCCATTAAGGTAAGGTTTTAATTAATCCGAAGTAAAAACATAAAAGGAACACAAATAAACTTTCCTGTAAGGTTTCAGATACTGCAGTGTTGCTGTACTGTTTGCTCCAAGTGAAACCTTACTGCTGTATCCAACCATTATACACGTAAATGCAATTAACTCCAAAGCCCAAATTTCAAACTTTCAATGCCCAAACAACCGAAGAATAATATAATGAATGCTACACACTCGACTGCTTTCTTAGGCTAAATTTTTTCAGTGTTCTTCAGTCGCGTAGTCTACTTTCCGTCCAACACACTACTGATGATACGTACATAATTTTTCAAGATTTTCAAGCACTTTTCCAAGCATGGAATTTCATTATTACTTTCTAAGACATATTCTGGTTTTCAAGAACTCGCACGAACCCTGAATTACCTTTAGGCTGCATTTACAATATAAACGCTTAAGCTTGAGCGTGACGCTCGACACGTTACGCCAGTTCATGTGCAAAGCAGTGCGCGTGGACAGTGCTTGGCCCACTCGTGACATCGTCACGCTCAGGCAAACGCTCTTTCATTTCCAAATCAAACGCTTGAGCAGGCGCGTGAGCTTGCTAATGCTGGCCGCTACTCCAATCCAACTATGCTGTTTCACAACTTCTCCCTTCTACAGCAGGAAGATTCGATGCCATTCGGCTCAAGGTCACTGTAATTAAGATATTTGACCTTTTATTTTGAGCATTCCTTTCTTGTGGCGCCGATGGAATCCGTTGATGCCGCCATTTTCGTAACCCAGCATGCAACAACTAAGCGTGCGAGCGTCGCTTGGCGCTCACCGATCAATGTTCAGTAGATATTCGCGTGACGCTTGAAAATAGCAAAACGCGCGCGTTGGCTCACCTGCTCTACATTGTAAATGCTCACGCTTAAGCGTTGACCATCGAAAAACTCGTGCTTCACCCGCTGAGCGTCACGCGTACGCGTCGAAATCCATATTATAAATGGGGCCTTAGAGCTGTGCTAAGCACATTAAGACGATTAGTTCTTCCGCATTTCCGGCGATGTCGTTTAGCTAAGTAGAATGCATCAAACATCAGCTGATCTATCGTTTACAAAAGTACAAAAGGTAAAAACATTTTAATACTGCAGTAAGGTTTCACGTGGACTAAACAGTACAGCAACAGTGCAGTATCTGAAACCTTACAGGAAAGTTTATTTGTGTTCCTTTGCTGTTTTGAGTTCGGATTAATTAAACCCTACCTTAAGCATCAAACGAGTTCTTTTTTGTTTTCTAACTTCATTTAACGTTTGAAGTCTTAGTTGGTGGGATAAACTTGGCGAAAGAGCTCGGCGTTTGATATCATAACTTCAATCGGCCGAAAAGCTTGACGTGAATCCTGGCCAAGTTTTAATTTTGGGGATGTTGTGGAGCGGTCTTGTTGCAGCACACCCGGTTACTCCGCAATTATAGATTTGGACAGCATTGGCAGTGATTCACTGATGGGCTGTCTCCAGTTGCATCCAGCAACCATTGCCGGCTTTTAACTAACTATGGCATGAAGAAAATTCGACGAATTGAAGAATTATCCTGTATTTATTAATAGACGGAGAAAGAATATTGTGGCTACAATCATTATTTGCAGTAGAAACGCAATACCTCAAACATCGGTCATGTAGAATTTACATACAGTTCAAAGTATCGCATAGAACGTTTTGGAGATGTACGTGATGTTTTACTAATTTAGAAGGAATACCATTTTAGCAGTTAAAACTAAAGTTAAAGTTAAAACTGAATGGAGTTTATAAACCGATTTCAATTGGTAATGCTAACGGCGACACACATGCCTTCCAGGGAGGTGGCTTCTGTTTCTCACGATATAGTCAGATACGTTAGAATCATAAAATAAATACAGTAGTCACAACAACGATCTTCCAACCTTACCCTACTGGCCTCCATCATAGGAGGACCCGACCATGCGACATGTCTGCGACTGTCCTGTCATCTAAGCTGCTAGGCCCGACAGCAAGAGTGGCTGACTCAAGCATAGCCACCCGCTGCTTCTCAGGATAGGTAAGATAGATGAGGGTGAAATATAAGCTTGATTTTTATGCAGGCAAGGAAGATTTTGCAGACACAAGTGCGTACTCACGCAATAATTACTGAGTGTGTGCGTTACAACAAACCGTAATTGTAAGAACACAAGCCTAGCATTCTTGACGTCGCACGTCACTCTCCTACAGGGCTGCGCTTTTGTGCCTCTAAGACGATCGAACGTGTACTGCCTTAAGGGCCGGATGCCACCAAATTAGCATTGCAGCATGTAAGCCTATCGAGTTCTCTCTCGCAGGAAGCAAAGGAATGCACAAAGCAAAACTGTTAAACGCAACAAACAAGCCACGTGACTCCTTAATTATTGAGTAAAAATTTGGAACGCCTTTCTGCACGTGGAAACAAGCTGTAAGGATTAACGATATTAGTGTCTCTAGATGGCTGTAGGGGATTTTGTTTATATGTTTCTGTGGCGTCATCTAGTGACACTAATATCGTTAATCTTTATAGCTTGTTTCCAAGTGCACGAGGGCGTACCAATTTTTACTAAAAAATTAAGGAGTCACGTGGCTTGTTTGTTGCATTTAAAAGTTTTGCTTTGTGCAATCCTTTGCTTCCTGCGAGAAAGAACTCGGTAGGCCTACATGCTGCAATGCTAATTTGGTGGCAACCGGCATTTAAGGGCAAAAACGTATTTAAAAACTCCTCAAAATAAAACGTGATAAGGATTCTGCCCGGTTTTTTGGACGATTGAAGCCGTGATGTCACGCGCAATGCTAGTTCGTAATGACTATCGTAATTCGAATGTGCTGCTCAGTTTTAATTCTAACCGTTTCATCAAGTTCTCTGTTGAGTTGGCATTTAGGAACACTTTACTTTATGTTTATACATAATATTTCACATGTAATTAAATCCCAAATCTCCAGTAAATTGCCAAACATTTTTAACAAGTTTTAAGCAGTACTTTTAAGTGATATACTTTAAAGGCAAGTTTAACATTAATAAATTAACAGTGCAACCCTAGAGACATCATTGAACAAGCATGCATTAAACTATTAACACATACAAGCTAGAATGTGTAAGATTTAAAACTTAAAGCTAGGCTACATACAGGGCCGTAGGTGTAGCCCCAGCATCCCCCGCAAGGCGGGGGAGCCCCGCTCAAACGAGGACCCCTGAATTCCGAGCTTGCAGAAGAAAAAATTTCAGTTTTTTAATTACCGTATTTTCCAAACGATTAGACACACGAACTGCTAGCTCGAAGCAAACAGACAGCTTGCCTGACCCACTCAAAACCTACATGCATTCATTCGTTGCAGTAGTTATTTCTAGTAGCATTAAAAAACAAAATGCCCCCCCCACCCCCCCCCCCCCCCAAAAAAAAAAAAAAAAAAAAACGGAAGCTCTTTCATTACGCCGGCAAGCCAAGATGACTGCAGCCCTATCTGGTATCGTCTTACTAGTCAGCACAAAATTATGTCTTGATGATCTGGCCAGCAGAACTAACAGTTCGTTTCCTTAGTTCCTATGAACCATAACTAACAACATGAAAATGAAAAGAAAATAACGAAATTGTTGTTTGTGTTCAACAATGATAAACAACTTTGAGCCAATCGTTTTTTTGTCGAAACGCTACATGTGGATGGTTAGCTAACTAAACCTTGCACTGGTGGAGTGCCTGTAGTAAGATAAAGCTGGTGTTTTTTTTCTCCGCATTTCATGCAATTTGCAATTCAAATTTGCAATACATGTATTAGTTCTTTGATTTGAAATGTGTTGGAGCAACTCGAATTTAAAGAAATGCAAGGCCAAGCGAAAATTAACATTTACTCCTCCCCCCGCCCCAGACAAAAATAAATAAAAATACCGAAAAAAAAAGTTCTTTGTATAATTCATGATAAATGGTAATAATATAGCTTACAAGAAATAGCTGGCACCGACACCGTACCGATAATTTCTGAATTCACATAACATACGGGGCCCCCAGATGTTTTCTTGCAGGGGGACCCCAGATTTCTCAGCTACGATACTGGCTACACAGCTATTAAAGCTGAAATATCCGTGCCTCACATTAAAGTTTACAGTGAATAAAACTAGATTTATAACACTATTCCAAAAAAAGGAAACATTCATACCAGGGCAAAGCCTCGCTGAACCACAGATTTTAAACTATAGTGTTGACATTACAGTAACGCAACGCGTGAAGGCATCGCTAATGCTATCTTCTGACAATTCTCAGGGAGAGGGGGAAGGGGCATGACGTGGATGTTCCACTAACGCTAAGTTAAAAGACTGCAACTTGGTGGGGGGGGGGGGATTCTAATGTACGACCAACAGCTTGAGCACAAACATTAAGAGCCAGAACCACGACAATTCCATCATCCAATGGCTGCCACCAAGTTAATGGATAGCACTCACCATCACACGCCCCCACAAAAGGAACTGACTTCCAAGTTTCCTAGAATCCCGGAATCGGGGACATTTTTTTTTTCACTCTGTAAGATAGAAATATTGATCAACAGTGTTTACCAGATGGTAAACGGTGGCAGCCTACAGTAAACGTCACCTCTCTGTGCTGCCAAGTTACGCAGTACTGCTCCACAGTATACTGCTCTCACGCCAAGTATAAAACTGCTACGGCTGATACGATCGATCGGGTGGTTTACTTGCCTAAACCTTCTGGTACCACCAAATCTAACCTAAAATATTGTTTAGTTAATGCTAGACGTTTAAATCACAAAATGGCCGAGCTTCGAGTGTTGTTATCTGTATTTATTATGATCTCATTTTTATCGTTGAAACTTGGCTAAATGATACCGTCAATAATTCAACCTTTGACTTATACTTTACTTCAAAGTGACCATGGCTCAAATTCTGGTGGTCTAGTAAGTTTTTTTTAACGAAATCTCCCTTGCTGCGACTTGGATAAATCCAACGTTGTCGTGGCTGTTAGTATGGATGGAGGACTATAGTCCAGTCAAATTAGACTATTTTTAGGCGTTTGTGGGAACAAATTCCCGTTAAGCTGAAAATTGGTACAAAATCCCTACACGTCGTACTAACCAACATACTAAAACTCTCCAACATTCCGAGTTAAGCTTTTACCGCCATCTTGGATAAAGTGGCCAAGAGTCACTTCCGGTTTAGGGTTTTCGTCCATTATCTCGTCTCCCGTTGACTTTACGGCAAGAATACATACCACCAAAGTTGTAGAGCATAAAATTTCTGACTAAAATCATATCTGGTGAAAATTTGCAAAAACCATAGTTTTACGAGAAATTAATGGTTTAATAGTACACAGCCCTACTATGTAAGCGTTTTTCTCTCATCACGGTTTTAAATTGTACACAGCGGCGTAAGGGTCGGGTTTACGTTAATATATGCCGAATAGGAATTGAAGAAGATAAATAAAGCTAACCAATGCCGCAAACCGTATGCGTTTATCTTAAATAGTTGGTAAATTATCACGATTTCTTGTTATTTATTGCATATACAATCAAACTTTTATAACAATAGACCAAAGGTTTTTATAAATAATCATTTTGTATGCGTTGTTGCGTGAGAGCCTAAAAATTAGGACCAGAAGTGGTTAACGCTCGTTAAACCCTTTGAAACCTTTTTTTGAAAAATTAGCATTGTTATAACAGGTTTATTGTTGTAAGAGGTACCAGGTGTGAGCGGATGAATTTGTAGACCGCTATTTGCTCAATAAAATGTAAATCTAAATCTTATCACTCTTGATTTTCACTCTTATATTATTGTTATTATTATTATATAATGGCGTATTGTTGTACCAATGTTTTAAAACTAATACAGGTGTTAAAATTTGTTTGTTAGTAAATGTGGTAAGTTACCTTTTAGTTTGGCATATCTTTATTTAGTCTGGTCAACCTTGGGTTTGACCCTGAAAAAAATGTAAAAAAAGCAATACCTACGCTGTTAGTCTAAAAAATGTTTTATAAAATACATCCAAAATCTACCAAAATCTAGCAACAAAAACATTGCTAAAGCGAGTGAAATGCTTCCCTGAAAAAAGTTTTTCGGCTGTAACTCCTTAACCGTCACTAAATCGAAAGGATAATGTTAAAACAAAATCGTTCAGCACACAATTCTGGACAGGAAGGTGATATACATCTTTTACGTAGACGCAACCATTGAACCCTAAGAACGTGTTAAGTGTATCACCCTTAATATTATGCACTAGAGTGCTCCTTTTCGTTTTAAAAGTGCTCTTGCGAGCTATCTGTTAGCCCAAAAAGGACATACTTATAATATTATGAAAGGTGGGGATCTCTTCTTTCCATCAATCCTAACCAAAATGGTCAAGCTTAACTAGGGACCGTCCGACACCAGTTTTACTGTGAAGTGATAATGGCATAGCAGCGAAAGCATATGGTGATTTTCGATTTCAGAGGGCTACTGCGAGTGCTCTAACAACCCGAAGTGGACATGCTTAGGATTTTCTGAAAGGTGGGGGATCTCTTCTTTCCAACAATCCTAACTAAAATTGTTTAGCTTAGATAGGGGCCGTCCTACATCCGTTTAAAGGTGAAAGCATGAGGTGATTTTCGCTCCTATGGCATTACCACTTCACCTTTAAACAGGCGGAGGACAGTCCCTATCAAACCCAAACAATTTTAGTTAGAATTGATGGAAAGAAGAGATTCACACCTTTCATAAAATCCTAAGCATGTTCATTTCGCGCTATTAGAGGGCTCTCTAGAGCACTTTGAATTCGAAAATCACCATACGCTTTCGCCACTACGCAACTAACACTTCACCTTCAACCGGGCGTGAAACGGTCCCATCTAAGTTAAACAAGTTTAGTTAGGATTGATGGAAAGAAGAAATCCCCACCCTTCGGAGAATTCTAAGCATGTCCACTTTGAGTTGTTAGAGCGCTCGCAGTATCCCTCTGAAAGCGAAATCACCATATGCTTTCGCTTCTACGGCATTATCACTTTACAGTTAAACGGGGGTCGGACGGTCCCTATTTAAGCCTGACCATTTTGGTTGGAATTGAAGGAAAGAAGAGATCTCAACCTTTCAAAAAATCCGAAGAATGTTCAGTTTGGGTTAATAGAGAGATCGTAAGAGCACTTTGAAATCGAAAATCACCCCTATAGCTTTTGCCACCACGGCGGTAACACTTCACCTTTAAACAGACGTAAAAGGGTCCCTATCTAACCTAAACAGTTTTAATTAGGATTGATGGAAAGGAGAGATCTCCACCTTTCATAATATTATAAGCATGTCCATTTTGGGCTAACAGATAGCTAGCAAGAGCACTTTGAAACAGAAAAGGAGCACTGTAGTGCATAATTTTAAGGGTGATACACTTAACACGTTCTTAGGGTTCAATGGTTGCGTTTACGTGAAAGGTGTATACCACCTTTCCTGTCCATAATTGTGTGCTGAACGGTTTTGTTTTAACATTATCCTTTCGATTTAGTGACGGTTAAGGAGTTACAGCCGTATAACTGTTTTCGGGGAAGCATTTCACTCGCTTTAGCAATGTTTTCGTGGCTAGATTTTCGTTGATTTTGGATGTATTTTATAAAACATATTTTTTAGACTAACTGCGAAGGTATTGCTTTTGTTATAATTTTTTTCAGGGTCAAACCCAAGATTGACCAGACTAAATGAAGATATGCCAAACTACAAGGCAACTTACCACATTTACTAACCAAACAAATTTTAATACATGTATTAGTTTTAAAAAAGTTTTAAAACATTGGTACAACAATACCCCATTATATAACGATAATAACAACTAGCGGAGTCGCTCGCTTCGCTCGCTCATTCCGCGTCGTCTCGCTACGTTCGAAGAGCTTTCATGCTGCAACTTTTGACAGGCATTCCACGTCTAAAACGATCAAGCAAATGGTCAGAGTGCAGTACGCGTTTTTCGTAAGGCTTCACTGCATAAACAAATGATAACCATAAATCATTCCAACAGTCTGGCCATTCGATAGCTACGTGGACGTCTATCCATGCTTCCAGTAATTTCTTTAATTCCAAGAGCATCGCAAAATCATGTGCTGATTATTTCGACGCGAACTAATTGTAACTATCCATCACATTCCTAAGCACGCCTGTATTTCATCTATCATTCAAAACATACGATTTGTTTGTTTGTGCATTGTACGTCTTGTCCTCCAGAAGTAATCCTGAGGTATTTATTTTACGTGGAAATCGCTCGCTCTGCTCGCTCTATCCACGCACCACCGTGCTTCAGAACCACGAATGTTTGGCACCCTTTTAAAACCAGATTTCCATGCATCAAGTCAGTTGATACAAACCAATTTTAAGATCTGTATGTGGTGTGTTGAAAAATACGTCGTTCTTTTAGGTTATTTTTTGCGTGCATCCTTTTCCAGATCATCTCGATTCGCTCGAGGAGGTTTGCATGAACAAACTATGACGTCATGAAGAAACATCATGAGGGTTTAAAAAAAATGTTTGACGTTATTTTTTCAGGTTCTTTCGCTTATTTGAGAGTCATAATATCAAGTTACAGCGATGAAAATAGGCCTTTACTGAGCTCAATTTAATCATCTTTCGTTTGGTCCTACTCCCACCTTTGTAGTTGCTTTGGTTCCGGAGGAGTAGAGGTATAAACACACACGCACGCACGCACGCACAGTCGCACATCATACGTTTTTAATGATGTAGATAATATCATATAAAAAACCAAAACTGGTAAAAGGGGCCGCCAAGTTTCGAATGGTTCGGCCCTTCAAAGGAGTGATATCAACACGCCAAAACATTCGCCAAGTTAAT
>JAHWFP010138959.1:0-10331 GCA_023313725.1 Lithobius niger
GTCGCATTTTAATGTATACATGTGCACTTGCTGGCTTTTTAAAACGTATATCAATCACTGACGGCCGGAGCTTAGTTGTCATAGAATTCTAGCTTGATTATCAAATAACCCTTCATTACAACAGTAAAACTATTCCTTCGACTAAGTTTCCTTGCATTGTTGGCAGAAACCATTAGTAGGTAAGTTCTGTCTGAACCTTCTGCCAACACTGGATTTGTAAAAAATGGTTCATTGTTCGAAATCCACGCCGAAAACCTCATGCGTGTGGTGTAATGCAATCCATCCAACACCAAAATTGGTATAAGAGAAGCGCCAAGTCTCCAAAATGGTCGGCCTTTGAAAGTAGTGATATCATTCAACCGGGGAAAGGCCGCCAAGGTTAATCCTGTTAACCAAGTTAATCGCACCTCCTAATAGTTGGAAAGTTAAGAAAACTAGAAGACTGCTATCAACAGTAACAATTTAGAAGTTTTCATTTAACGTCCAAAGTATTATTCGGTGCGATTAACTTGGCTAATAGGATTAACCTTGGAGGCCTTTCCCCAGTTGAATGATATCACTACTTTCAAATGCCTACCCTTTTTGGATTGAGAAAATGTAAGCACTGAAACGAAGTATGTTGAACAAGAGAAGCTCAAAGTGCACGTGTCAGAGTCTACACTAACTGAAGTTTGGAGCTGACTCGAGCTGACTGACAAAGTCGGGTAGTGTTGACTTTGACATGTGCACTTTGGATTTCTCTTGTTCAACATACCTTTTCTGGAAACTTGGCGGCTTTTCTTATACCAGTTTTGGTTTTGGGTGGATAACATGCAACTTGCATAGGCCTGTGAATACAAAGAATCCCACGGTCTAATCGTCCCCTCTACCTCTTTTGTCTGAAGGTATTTTATGTTTATAAAATCTGTCATTCATAATTTTCACATTTGCCATTGCCCAATTAGCCGTTACATCAGCCAAATGGACACGGTTTGTTTTACTGTATGATCATGTTTCACATGCTTAAGTTTTTTCAATACCATTTTTAGCGCACTGGCTAATAAATGCTGATTTTCGTTCGCTTCGCTCACTCAATCAGCGCATCCCCCTTCAGTTGCCCCTGCAGAGGTTAATTTTTAATCGCGCAATGAAGCTGGAATTTCTCACTCAATCACAATTCATCTCATATATTAGGCAGATCGTTTACTTGGTGACATCTCACTAGCGTATGTCTAGCATAACCATCAAACTCGTCACAATACTACGACATATTTCTTTGGAAAAAAATTACTTTTTTCGTACTGACTGGAACCTGTGCTCACGATCTGCATTGTGTTTCTGGGCAATGATATATTCCCAGTCTCTTTTCTGTTGCAACTTCCGTAGTTTAGTTACCATGGTGCATTCACCTACCTTAACAGTCGCATACTGTAAAACTCACTGATCACGTAATATGTCACTTTGCAAATATCACATAATATTAAACTCACTGAACGGTATCCAACCAGCAACCAAGGTTAGTTTAGTTACCATGTCGTTGAAGCAAACAGTTCAATAATTGCAAGAATAGTTATTTTGTTAAAACTCGAGTGAATTGTTATGGCACATAAGTACTGAAGTGTGCGTATAACACTTAAGCTTGTTATAATATATTGTTGGATACCAATACAAACAATGGTTAAAACAATACTTTTGCATTTGCGCGCCACTTCAGGGCCACGTGATTCTAGCTACAACCCCCATTTTACAAAAAGGCACTCCCCGTAGTACTCTTTACCTGCGTGCCAAAATTTAGATACGCAAACATTTCCTTACGAGCTGTAGACTGGTTTTCATACCCTATAAAAATTAACATGGGGCCCTGACCTTAGCTAATAGTAGCTAGCTGGCCAGTAACACAAATCAACGTTATTGAAGACACTTTCCCAAACTGAAATGTTGTGGTATTCTTCGTTACTGGACCCAAAACACCTGATTCAGACGATTTCCAAAGATTTCTAACGCATGGTGAATTTACACCAGTATGCTGAAATCATGTATAAGCCCGTTGCAGTTAAAAGATACTGTCTGCTAGTGAGCCGCCATCTGGCAACAATCACACTAACAATTACGCTCTAACAATTAGACTCTCAACAACAAAAAAGTCATCTCCATGGCGGAGACACACTGGCGTCTCTCTAGATTTACTTAACGCTGCAACATTCTCAGAATCGGCAGATTGAGGAACGCGTCTATCTGCTCTAAGCTGATTTGTTTACAGCGGACGATAAGTCACACTCGACGTCACGTGGTCTTCCAGCAGGCAGATATTGCGTCAAGGATTAATCCGAATGGTCGCCCCCTCTAGAACTGTTACTGCTGCGTGGTTTCGCGTGTGTGAATAACCGGGTAACGTCCCTTTAACGTCCACGTAGCCTAAGTGATCGCTTTCAACAATCGGTTCTCCCAACTATCGAAAACACGGAAGTTGGGCTTGTAAAGTTAAATGCTTCGATCAATAGCCTAAATAAAATATTTGTATGGGCACAACTGCTTTCAATAGGGGCAATAAGGTGCATCGACACCTACATCATTAGCGCCAAAATCAGTCACAAGTAGGAGCAGTATGACTTCATTATACAAGCAAAAAAAAAACACACATCAAAGCTAACTCAAATTCTCATCCAGAAACTGTATTTGTAGTGAAACTATATTTAATGAAAATTAAGCTTCCCGATACAAGCATTAAAGTTTTAATTCACACAGGGCGAAAGTGGGGAAGAAAAAAACAAATTAATAATTCCATTTCAAACAGAAACTCAAGCCAAAAAACAAGAACGTCGCAAGAAGACTAGCGTTAATGAAATCTACTAACCTTGCTAACTGTATACAGTTCACCAGCCGTACTGGCACACACTTTATGTTGAAGTCCTTAATAGCTTCTTGACGCAGCTTGTCTGAAGCTGTTGGGATTTCCTTTCGAAACACGCACCAGTCAGCCATTGTTACAAGAATTGGTATAACTACTGCATTAGTTATCGTTGGAAGAATTGTTATTGGAGTCAGGATTGTTGCAATGGAACTTAACCTTCAAGCCTTAGGGCTTCGGGCACATGACCAGGAGTGGGTAACGCTCCTTAAACCCATTGGTACCCTTTGGAACCAACAATAGCTACAGAAAATAAACAAACACAAAGAAAAATCCGTCGTAAAAAACGTTAACCATATGCGCAAAATGCATGATTTGAAACAATTCCACGATTGTGGCCATCTTGATGTTGTGCGTCGTCGTTTCCGTCTTCTGCATGACATTGCGCGCAATTGGGCGATAAGTCTGTTCTCCTGTCCGGTGTTTTTCAATTTTTTGCAGGAGGTATACAGATGTGTGACAAGATTTAGGTTAGGGGTTTGAATACCATCTCTGTAATGTGTGGTGCAGTGACAACCCGGACCACTGCACTGTGACTGAGGTAGGTGCTAATGACCAAGCTGTCGACGCGCCATTAAGCCTTAATCCCTTCCCCTCAACCTTGACGGCGGTGTAAATTCTGTATTATGCTCGGCAATGTTGTTAACCAGGGGTATCTGTATAGATATCTCGCTTGTGCTGAACCATAGGGTTTCGCGCATTAAAAAAGATAGGGTGTCACAATGACTGCTTCTCTCGCGTATGGTTCAGTTTAAGCGAAATAATCCCTCAATTATGATTCAGTACAAGCGATACATGTGTAGATCTTAAATTTCATTTGCAATTTTTTCACTTGCAATTTTTCAACAGAGTGATGATCAGAGGGATACAATTTGGAAACCAATCAAGTGGCAGCACGAAGCTCTCATTTAAACACTAAAAAAGTCATTCAAGCATGTCGGCCGCTCAATTTTGAGGACTAAAGGCGTCAGAATTGTACACCTATCGTCTTATCTCTTAAAACTGTCATATTTAATCAGAAACTTGGATCATTCTATTCTGGTTGTCTCTACGAGTAAACCTTTTCGTTGGCAGACAGTGTTACTTTTTCCGCTGCCCAAGCGTCATTGCATGGTAGCAATGTTACATCTCGTGCACCGAAATTGTTGCTTATTTTTTGCTTCTTTGTTTAGCCATTGTTACCACGTTGTTCCGTCTTCATATTGTTGTCTTCCGTTATTTCTGTTTCTGTTCCTGTGTCTGCGGCCTTGCAGTGCTGGAAACACCGATTCTCGTCACACCACCGAAGTTGAGCAGCATTGGCCCCGATTGGTACTTTAGTTGGTGACCTTCTGGGAATCCATTCCGGGTGCGGCTTCGTCGGGCAGATGACCGGGTGCGGTTAACGCTCGCTAAAACCCTTTGAACCCTTATGTTTACATGCTGATGTCTAGCTTTTCCAATTTTTCTTCTACGGCACAAACTCCAATAGAACACTCCGTACTGTTACGACAGTGTTCTGTGTTGATATTTCTGGCTACTGATAATGCTCGTGGTTATCCGTTTTCAGTTTCTTTGGGTGGATTCACGAACTCGTATGGAACTCTCAAGACTTTTGTACGAAATCCCCCAATACTCATTACTGTTGACAGATTGTTGCATAAGCCGAATATTGTCAACCACTTAACCCAGTAGCGTGCACAACTAGAGGGCAGGGACAACTTTTGTAAAAGGGCACGCCGAAGTATTGTTTTGTGGGGCCCTTTTTATTTTGCTCTTTTTTAAGGTTTCTCTCTTTTTACTTTGTTATGTCCCTATCTTCCCCTTTCCTAGCCTTCTTTTTTTGCCCTTTTTTAGGCCCTTACGCTCTTTCTCTGGCTGCAGCACCAGCTTTTATCGGTTCAGAAAAAAAACCAAAATAGGCTCTGTGAACCGATAAATGCTGGTGCTGCAGCCAAAATATTTTTTTTTTCTAAAAAGGGCAAAAAGGAATTTTTTTCCAAAAGGGGCATGGGCAATGCCCTCCCTGCCTCTCTCCTGTGCACGCTATTGCGCTGACCCACATTTTAACATCGTCATTTTTGACGAATTTTTATTTATTATATGTCTGATATAGTAGGTTTCAGATATTACATTTAGGCTTTGATCTAGATGGGATTGAACTGGCGAAAGAGCTTGGCAAACTTCATACAGGCAAAGGGCTTGTCTGGAATGCCTAACATGTTTGGTTTTGGGGAGATCACTTCTTTCCTTTCAAAAGTACTTTTCCGAACGATCGTTGAAAACCCGTTGAGTTTTCCTTCAATAGAAAAAAAATAACTTGCAGCCACTGAATGCTGTCGATTATTAGAATCTTTTAATTCCGTGTTTGAAGACATTCAGATTAAATAAAACACAATTCGTCCTACAAAGAAATGCAACCAAAAATGCCTTCGCAGACTGCAATACATGTTCCAGCTTAAAAACGTCTAATTACCTTTGCAGTTGAACTATTTCTTCTTTTGCCAAGTTCACCATTAAAAATATATCAATAGCTTGTTGGCATTCGAAATTATTGTCAACTAAATTATCCATCTGTGGCAGAATGATGTGGGTAGAACTTAATTTGCCATGTGGGCGTTGATAGAATTTTGGTATCGTTCACCTCGTCACAGATATGCAATTCCCTGTTTCCTCCACATGATAAAACAACAAACCCTATCCTTAAATTATTTGCTTTGAGCATGGCTGTGAGTGATAGTTTATAAATCCGTGCTTTGAGGTAGCTGCCAGGACAGTCAACATCAGTAGGTGACAGACGAACACCGGATTAACCAGTAAGCAAAAATACTGCAATATTTTAAGTGAAATATTTGCGGCTTGTCAGTATCACTCCATTTGATGAATATTAGCAGAAACAAACGTTAGAGGGGGGATTAGACTTTTGAGACACCCGCTATTATGTTATTCTTTTTAAGTAAAACTAGCGGAGTCGCTCGCTTCGCTCGCTCATTCCGCCGCGTCTCGCTGCGCTCGAGGAGATTTCTTGTTGAAACTCATATGGTGCTGACAGACACTCCCAGCAAAAAATTATCAAACATATGTTCAAGGAAGTGATCCAAGTAATGTGCGCATTTTTCCACTACAGGATAAATATTTAGCCTACAACTTACTAAGAGTGTTTAAGAAAAAGTGCTGTCTCTCATGACAAACGCTGATTTTCGTTCGCTTCGCTCACTCAATCAGCGCAACCTACCGTACTACTTAATTACTGTATTTAGGAAAAAGTGCTGTTCTGATGACAAGCACTGATTTTCGTTCGCTTCGCTCACTTAATCAGCGCACCCTACCCTACTACTTTCATACTGTATTTAGGAAAAAATGCTGTTCTGATGGCATACGCTGATCATCGTTCACTTCGCTCACTCAATCAGCGCACACATTTCCTCAGAAACGTGACAGAATCATTGTAACACCGAGAACCTCACATCACATGTAATTTGTGTTAGTACTACACTTTACATGGGCTTTTTTGTTTCACTTTTTTAAGATTTTTTTTCTTTACGTCCTGCTCAGTGAAGATTTTTCCATCGGTTCCTTATCACTTCACTTTCTGATGAACCCTCACTAGGTGAAACAGCTGCAGAAATCAAGTGAAAACGCCACGGTTCAAATGATCTTTTATCCAACATAGAAAGTCGTTCATTTGCACTACAGTATAAATATTTAGCTTACTACTGTTTCTGATGACAAACGATGATTTTCGTTCGCTTCGCTCACTCAATCACTGCAAACATTGCTTCAGGAACGTGACTACATCAATGTAACCACCAAGAACCAACATCACTTGGCGAAAACAGCTGCAGAAATCAACAGAAAACGTCACGGCTTGAATGCAAATTAGGCCTACACAAGACACTAACTCTTATCCAAAGCGAGTTTTAGCACAAATATGGACGGAACTGGCTGATGGCCTTACGTAAAAACTAATGCTCGAATATTGTGGTTTAAAATTATACAAACGCACACGTAAAAGTATTCCTGGCACCCTTTCTGGTGTCAATATATTTTCTATACGTAATTTAGTATTTAGCATTTAATCTTTTTCTGTCCTTGTGTTGCTGGTAAACGATTATTCTCTTGTCCTAGATTTGTCCGTTATTATAGAATCGGTGAATGACTCCAATTTTTAAAACGGATAATAAAATAGTACTGCGAAAACGCCACGGCGTCTTTACTGATTGTTACTGAGAACAACAATTTAGTGACTCGATCCTCGTTGGTCCGTTGACGCCAGACTATTGTTGATAGACGTTCCAGAATAAAATGTGGCAACAATCATGACGTCATGTATTGTTGAGGCATTGTTGGGTGATTGTTGCCGATTGTTGCAAATGGTCATTTTTCGTTAATTTCGGTCATTTAGGACCCAGCTCGGACTTTGAAAATACGCCTTCACAACGAACGGGTTAATTTGCTTTCTTTTGACAAACTTGTCATATTTGTAGCCTTCTACTTCCAGAGGAGAAGATGATCATCCCCAACCAACCAGCCAACCAAGCACCCAACCAACCAACCAAGCATAAACTGCATCTTTTTAATGAGGAGAGATACTGCACTGGAATGTAAAACGCGAGAGAAAACCCAAGTGGCTACAATCGACGGCTTGTTTGGAAAAAAAAGTTGTTACGGCGAAAGCTCAAAAAAAGTAATAATGGCACATAATACTAGCCTAGCTGCCCCATCCAGTCCGCCCATTGTTACATTTGAGCCTACGTTCACGTTACTGTGCTAATGGACAAATGGCCGGACTACTGACCTGAACTATACATCCAGACTTTCGAACTTCCGGAATACGAGGTTTGACTTCCGGACAGCGAGGTCGAACTTCCCGACTGCAAAGTTCGACCTCGCTGGACTGCCGCCAAAGGAGAGCCGGACTTCCCAAAAAAACTGCTGGACTACAAAATCGGACTGTCAGTTGCGTTGTACACCGGACTGCCAGATTGGTTACCCCATCGTATGGGACCCTGGCCCGAAGTTATACCGCCTCTTTGCAGCAACGATATATTCTGACGATTAAGTACTGAAACGATGCGCATATAACACTTAGCATGTTATAATAGACTGTTGGATGACAATACAAACAATGGTTACAACAATAATTTTGCATTTACGCGCCACTTCAGTGCCACGTGCTTTTAGCAGCAAACCCCAAGCCTTTTAGAAAAAGGCACTTCTCCGTACTACTCTTTACCTGTGTTCCGAAATTTAAATATGAGAACTTTTCCTAACGAGCTGTAGACGTGACTGTTTACCCTATGAGAATTAACATGGGAGCCCTGTCCTTTAGCTAGCTGATAGCAAGTAGCTATCCAGTAATACAAATAACGTTATTGAGTGAACTTTTTTCTCCTTAAAAGACACGATCCCACACTTTGATGATGAAGTTTTCTTCGTTGCTGGACCCGAAATACCTAATTCCAACTATTTGCTCATATTTCTACTGCGTGCGTAATTTACACTAGTATGCTACGAACAGGTATAATTCGTTACAGTTAAAAGACACAGTCTGATAGTAGCCGCCTTTCTACTTGGCGTCGACACACTAGCGTGTGTCTAGATTTAGGTTACTTAACGTTGCAACATTCGCATAATCGCCCAATTGAAGAACGCTGCGGGTTTCTATCCGCGCCAGATCGCGTTGAGTCATGCCTGACGTCACGTGGTCTTCCAGCAGGCGGATATTGCGTCAAGGATCAATCTGCAAGGTCAGTCCCCCGAAACTAAAATTGCTGCGCCGTTTTATGCGCGTGAAGAAGCGGGCAATGTCCCTTTAACCTCCACGTAGCGTAAGTGATCACTTATTACCCATTTTCAACAATAGATTCTCCCAGCTATTTATAACAGGGAAGTTAGGCTTGTGAAGTTAAATGCTGCGAACATTCGCCGAATGAAACATTTTTATGGGCACAAATTAAATAATTGCTTTCAATAGGGCGAGACGATTGTGGCTTAATGGCGCGTCAACAGCTAGGTCATTAGCGCCAACCTCAGTCACAAGTGAGCTCTACGGCATAATAGCAACAAATACACATCAAAGTTAACTTTAACTCAAATCCAGAAACTGTATTTTGTAGTGAAACTATATTTAATGAAAATTAAGCTTACCAATACTGGTCCCAACGTTTTAATTCACACGTAGCCAAAACGCAGGTAAACACAAAATAAAGTAAAATAAAATCCAAAACCCAAATAAAATTAATAATCCCATTTCAACTAAAACTCAAGCCAAAAAACATGAAACTTCGTAGCAAAATTAGAGTTAATCAAATCTACTATATTCTATATGCTTACAGTTTAACAGCCATACTAACAGCGACTTCTTGTTGAACCCCTATCTTAACGTTGCATGACTAGAACTGTTGGGATTGACGTTCAAAATACGCACCAGATAACCAATGTTACAAGAACAGGTATAACTACTGTATTAGTCATTACTGGAAGATTGTTTGTTGTAGTCAGGATTGTTGCAATGGAACTGACCATTAATAAACCACAGAAAAAAAAAACAAAAAAACAAAGAAAAACCATCGTAAAAAAACAGTGACCATTGGTACAGTCCCGGCAGAAAGTAAATTTACAAACGTAATGTCGTTATAGCGAAAAAGGGCATTGTTGCATTATGGCATTGTTGAACCTGAGCAAATATCGTGCATCAAATGGCACGTGCATGCCTTTGTTCACGCTTGTCTCACTATAACAACAATTCTGGGTTTTGTAACTTTACCAAGGATGCTTCCATATACAGGGTGGTCCAAAAGTCGGGCCTACCTGAATATATCCTAAAATGGTGTCAAATATCCTGAAAACAAGTTTATAGTAATAATGAGTAAACAGCGGGGAATCAGATGAGTGTAAAGACGATGACCTTGAAGACCTCTATCAAGGTCATCGCGTTGCTAACTTCTAAAGGTAGCACCGTAGACCATCGGTGCAAATTTGAAAGTTGTAGGTAATCATTAAAAACTGCCAACCCAAGAAACAGAATGGAAATCCACGTAGAAACGCCAGAGTTATGTGCAAAATACCCTTTTTGCACATAAACTTCACTGCAAGAGCTACTTGTCAAGCAGTGAAGCACACCGCACACTGCTGGTGAAGCTCGAAAAGAAAACTGAGCTGCAGCACATCTCAGCCGGAATTCAACTACTCCCAATTTGGAACCATGCAGTCATTTTGTAATTGGGGGAGAGTTCTTTCGTCTAGTCTTTGTAAGGGGTCATGAAGTGTTACTCTCTGGCAAAGGGATGGAAGTTAGAGAAGATGTAAACAAACTAAAGGGGAAATTAAAGGTTAAGCTCCAATGGCACATTCATCATTGGAATATGATTCTTTCAATGTATTTGGGAACATTTTATTATTTGTAATCAGCCTTGTTCTTTCTTTAAAAACTGTCACGGCACATTTTTCACATCTACTAATT
>JAHWFP010138971.1:801-11094 GCA_023313725.1 Lithobius niger
ATATTTTCGGTGTGTAGAACTTATATCAATTGAACAGGTTTTGTCTTCATTTATGAATAAATCGTTAGTCAAAAACCAATAGTTTAAATTATCAAAATCTTCTTTTAGGTTAGATTCCATAATTAGTTTATCGGACTGGATGGACAGCAAAACAATATCATCAGCAAAAAGTATTATTTCGCATGTTTTTATGCAGTTCGTGATATCGTTTATGTAAATGCTGAATAAAAGAGGTCCTAGGACAGAGCCTTGAGGTACTCCGAAGCAAATATCACTTGGATCACTGGTATTGTTACAAATTTTGGTACATGCCTTTCTGTTATTCAGGTAACTCTTGAGGATGTTAAAACATTTACCCCTAAGCCCATAATTTTGACATTTATTTAAAAGTTTTTGATGATCAATGGTATCAAAAGCCTTCTGTAAGTCAATCAGCACTGCTTTAATGTACTTGCCGTTGTTAAGGGAAGAAGAAATTAATTCGTTAATGTGTTTTAATGCATCTTCAGTGCTTCGCTTTTGTTTAAAACCATATTGCTTACTTGTAATAATATTGTGTTTGTTCAAAAAGTTCAAAATATTTTTTAAGAAAAATTTTTCAATAATTTTATTAATGTTAGAAAGAAGTGCAATAGGTCGGTAATTGTCTAAATTTATCTTTGTACCTTTTTTGTAAATCGGCCTAAGAATTTGAATTTTCAGTTCATCAGGCCATTTTTCAGTGTCGATTATTGAATTTATAAGCTTAGAAATAAAGATTGATGAATTTTCAATTGAGTCGGTAATATGAGACATTAGTATACCGTCATTTCCAGTTGAATTGTTAATCTTCAGACTTTTGATAATGTTAGTAATCGTGAAAGGGTCACACTCATAAATTACAATAGAATTTTTCACGTTTTGGATATTCCCCATTTGATTGTCAAGGTATTTATTGGAGTTGAGCCTTTGTTGGTAAGAATTACGTAATTTGGGAACAACGTTGGAGAAATGTTTATTTACTCTATCGCTTAATGTCTTAGGATTATCATACTTAAAAGCTTTTAGAATTTCCTGATCTAAAGATGTCTTCTGTTTTTTGTCAATAAATTTGTTTAGATGTGTCCAAATATTTTCTTTTTTATTATTAGTATTATCAATCAATTTTGTAAAGTATTTTTGTTTACACTCATTTACTCTTTTGGCTACTTCTATTTTAAGCCTATTGTATTCTTTCAACTTTACAGTATCAATGGTGACGTTATTTTTAATACGTTTCCACATTAAATTTTTTTTATTTATTAGGGCCACAAGACCTTCGGTTATCCATGGTTTTTTTGCTCTGGACTCCTTTTTGGTATTTTTCCCTTCGGTAGTATTCTCAGTGTAAATTTTATTTATTTTACCTTTGATAACATTGTACATTTCGTTTGGATCATTACAAAACTTATCTAAACAAAGCCAATTGATGTTTTTCATTTCTTTAACAATGTTTTTATGATTTAAAATAAAAATTTCTCCTACTTCATTCTCTTCTTTAATATCATTTGGCAAATCGATTTTCACTGCAATGTAATAGTGATCAGCTAACTTTTTTTCTACACAAACACCAACGCAGTTTAGTACTTTTGTTCTTATGAAACAGTGGTCAATGCAAGAACTCGTAATTTGGTTTCCGTATGTCTCAACTCTAGTAGGTGAGTCTATTTGAGCAAAAAAACCGTTAGATGCTAGTTTATTCAAATATTTATCAGTTGTTCTGCACTCAGCACTCTTTTTTTGGTTCTGATTTAAAATATCAAAATTGATATCACCAATTAAACAAAAATTTTCAACTGTTTCGTAGTTTTTAAGTATTAAACCTAAATCAGAAATGAATTTATTTTTATTTGTTAGAGTAGGCTGTCTATAAATAATCAACAGGGTCAGTTGAATATTACTAATCTGGATATTTGCTAATATTGCATCATTACTATCAATTTTAATATTTTTCACAGCTGGGGCTAAGTCTAATCTCGACTCTCTCACAAGAAGTAAGATGCCTCCACCCCGACTAGTAGCTTCTCTTGTGCACCAGAAAGTTTCGTAGTTATCAAGTGAATATAATTCAGTTTCGTTTTCCTTAATACCAATCTCGGTCAAGCATATTATATCAAAAATAATATCAGTACTTTGCAAATCGATTTTAAGCAATTCCCAGTTTTTCCTGAGACTCCTAATGTTAACGTGCAAAATATTAATGGAATCATTGTTACCATTTAAAAAAATATCGTGGGCATCACAAAAATCGTTTCTTATCTTATTTACGTAGCTGAAGGTGGTTGTTGGTCGTTTTCAGATTGATTCATTCTATCAAGAACTTTAAAGTCATTTTCACATTTTATGATGTGAATTGACTTTTCTTTTTCATTTTTTCTCAGCCTAAGTTTACCTTCCTTGAACCATACAAATTTATAACCATTTTGCTTTGCAAATTCTTTTGTTCGCCAAAAGAGTTGTCGGTAGTAAGGCGTCATTTGCTCATTAAGATAAATTTTCGTTCCATTTCCACTCTGGAAACAATCGTCGTTAGTGACGATTTTTTTCCTGTGTTTTACCCAGAGGTCTCTGTCATGTCTAAATTTGAACTGAACAATGATCGCCGAAGTTCCTTTATCATTCCTAGATGGCAGTCGGTGCATTTTGTCAATTTGGATGATGTTATAACTGGGTATCTCAAAACGTTCAGCTATTCTTTGCATGGTGTCAGCTATGTTTTCATTCTTGCAAGTTTCCACACCAGTTATTTCCAAGTTTTTGTTTCTCTCGTATTGGTCTCTTTCATTTTGGTTGGCTTCTAAGTGGTCCATTGTTTCTTTCACTTTAACGATGCTTTCCAGTTTCTTTTCAATAGTATCGATTCGCTCGTTGCATTTTTGCATTGTGCTTTTTAGGCTATCGTTTTCTTTTTGAAGCGCTTCAATTGTTTCATGTGCGAAGTTTAAGGATTTTGTTACTTCAGTTAATTCACGTTTAATGTCTGGGATTTCGTCAACTTTTTGTTTTATTCCAAAAAGAATTTTTTTTATTTCTAGAATGTCTGCATGGATTTTAGCATCTCTGGTTTCGTTGGCATTTTCGAGCTCTTTGTTTAAAGGTTCTTGGTTGTTCATATTTACTTTTCCATCAACACTAAGCTCCTCTGTACAGTGATCAACAATTTCAGCATTTTTTTTCGTTTCTGAACCGGATTTCGTTTTTTGACTACAAATTTCACATTTCCATTTTTTTTTTATTGTAGCTGATTTTTTCGACCATTTCTCTTTTACAATCGAACATTCAAAATGGTAACTGGCTTGACAGCCACCGAAGCAAACAACACACTCGTTTGTAGAAATTGGTTTTGTGCACTTATTGCAAATCATTATGGCACTTATACACTTCCGTAGCACTTTTTGCAGAATCAGCTATTTATGCTTTGTCTTTTTGGAGCTTCCGTAGTATACCATGTTGTTCCATGTTGTGATGATTACAGAATACAAAGCCACAAAGTAGGATACTGGTTCAACGTAACTCCTTCCAATTTTCACATAGATGCCACTGAACACTCACGTACACGAATAAGACTCACTTCAGAATGGATGTGGTCGCAAAACACGATGATTCAGCCACAAATGGGAGCGAGTCAGACCGCTCGCTCCGACTCGGACGAGTCCATTCACGACTCGTGAATGTTTTGTTTATTGAAAATTTAGGTCCAGTGAATGCCTTACGGATGGGAAAAATTCGCAATGTATGGGGTTATGCGATCTGGTGGCAAACTGGATTAAGGAGTGAGTAACTACTAATCTTAGATCGGTTTATAGAAGATCAGCAAGAGTTATCGTCCACCCCTAATTAAAATTAAACTAAATTACATTAAATTGTGCATCGAACAAACATGCATTCAGCCAGGGTTCTCCAAATCTTAATCTGTAATCAAACTCATACTGCCAACAAAATTCGTTAGGATGTATTTGATTAGGAACTATCTATCATCCTGCCACAACTGCTTCCAGGAGAACTCCAAGTGGTGTTATATTTGCTGCTGCCCACAAAATTTATAATTGCCACTATATTCTTGAACTAAAACAAAATCTAGAATCGCCAGGGCAAGTGTAATATGAAATCCAGTTTTTAATGCGGTTGTTGGTGCATCAGTCTCCTTACTTTACGTTTTCAAGTCAGTCAGGTGCTTCAGATAATTTGTAATTAAAACAACCTGAAAATGAAATCTTGAATAAAATTCACATCGATACTATAATGCAGAGTAAACCGGCATGCAACCTTTAACATTCTGAAGGCCTCGAAGTCATAGAGACGAAATACAATTTTATCTGTTTGGGAATGGCTTCACTGAATAATTTCGTTTCACTTTAGGCTTATATCCCAAAAATATTTATTTGCTGTTTAAAAAAATTGGTGACGGAGCTGCTGGAACGATATATATTGAATTAAAACGGAAACCACATATCCAACCAGTTTTACATCACATCCGGTATCACTGAATCAATGATTTTTTTTGCAGTGAAACCCAACTTACGTCCTGCTTACTTGTATGATATTACTCCGACAAGATGACATCACACAGATGATCTAGACACACGCCAGTGTGTCGCGCCAAGTTAGGCAACAATCATCACAACAAACATCACATCAATTCAATTGTCGAGGTTGAAAACCATTGTAGCGCGGCGCCACAGCGTCAGTGTCTTATATCTTGAAGCACAGTTGGGCACATTTCAGGTATTAGGGAAAAATAATAATGCGGTACGAAAGCTTAAATTATGTTGAAATCAAGAGCAATGACTCACCTGACAAAAATTAACTCGTGTAGGAATGCCAGCTAAGCTGCTTTCAATGCAAAATCTGACCTCAATAACGTTGAAAATGTGTAGCTAGCTAGCTCTAGCTAATGCTAGTCCGCTCATCACCATGTTAATTTCCATAGGGTGATTATTCATCGATCCCGAGATAACGGGAAGGCTTTTACCTATGAAATTGGACGAATGGATGCAGTACAATACGAACTGCGTACCTTTTATGGTTTGGAGCCTAGGGGTGTAACGAGGATAGCGTGGGATGGCGCGTAAGTACGAAAATATTGTTATAACCATTGTTAGTATTGTCGGCATCGTCTCTCATTGGACAGCCAAAGTTCGGACAATGACAACGTGTATACTGATGTGCGTGCCTAGACACACACTAATGTAGCACGAGAAATCTAAACAACGTTGCCAAAGAAATTGTATTCACGTCCAATTCATGAAAGATAAACCAACTCTAAAAACAAACGAAAATAAACAAAGCCAAAAACTGGAGAAGAGGCCACCAAGTTGAGAGTGGTTCGGCCCTTCAAAGGATTGATATCAACACACCAAATCTAACGAAATAAAGCAAATTACAACAAAATTAAAACCAAATCAAAACCCTATAAAGAAGTGACCAAGTTGATAATGGTTCGGCCTATAGGCAAAAGGTAGTATCAAATTGTGGAAAACCAATTTCTTGTTGACGTGCCACTTTATTACACATCTGCACGTTAGTGGAGTTGTCTAATACACAATTTAAAAAATGGACTACTATCATATCAAAAAACCAAGTAAAAGGGGCCGCCAATTTCCGAATGGTTCGGCCCTTCAAAGGAGTGATATCAACACACAAAAACATTCGCCAACTTAATCGCACCGAATAATACTTTTGACGTTAAATGAAAACTTGAACATTGCTACCCAAAGTAGCAATGTTCTAGTTTTCATTTAACCTTCGAACTATTAAGCGGTGCGATTAACTTGGCGAATGTTTTGGTGTCTTGATCTCACTCCTTTTAAGGGCCTAACCATTCGGAACTTGGCGGCCCCTTTTATCAGTTTTGGTTTTTGATATGATTAGTAATACCGAGCGAAATTGTAACACCCTAGCCAAGCGATGACAGTACTTGATAACAGTTGACGACAGTTGATGACAGTCTTCAACTAGCTATTTAAAGAGCAACTATTATTAACACACACGCTAATGTTTCACCTGTCATGATTTAATGACAACATTAACATCAGTCATGCCAAGATTCAACGACAACATTAATGTTCATCGTATCCCGATAAAATATGCATTTTACAGCTAAGACAGTTTACATTTCTACGGGCATCTCAGGAAAAATAACAATGCGACAGAAAAGGTTAAAACTACCTAAGATGGTGAGACTTTGGAAGCCTGGCAACATAAAAGTCATTTTTAATGGCACAGCTTAACGTTTTATTGTTGAAAAAATGTGTTAACAACGTTGATACTTGCCTAACTACTAGCTACTAACTAACTAATTTCACGAAAATAGATTCTTCCATGGGTGTATAAATCTGAAATTTTGCACAGAGCTATAGTTTAAAAGTGGGTAGTTATCCAGTTGCTGTTTAGGGGTTAGGGTCAGTAAAAATCAAGTTACCTTTCAATCTCAGTACTATTTAAAGGGGGGGGGGGCGTACAGCATTACACGTCAATACTACAATAGTGAACAACGTATTTTGCTTGCAACAAAGAATACGAAGACATGGACACACAACATGACAACAATAACAGCACGAAAGTAAATTGTTTCTTTCCCGTCTACATTAAATATATCGTAAGGAGCACAACAATTTAGGGACATGAGAAACGTGTAACGGTGCAATGTCGACAATACCAGCGCATGAAATTCATCATTACTGCCGAGCAAATAATGTTGCAAGCCGGCATAAAGTTGATTCGTCGTTGAGAACCAAAATGAAACTATCCCGACTTCCGCTTAAAGGGGGATTGCCACCAATTGATCTATAGCTGCAGGATCTATAGCTATTTACCGATGTCTACTTCTTTCTAGCCCTTACTTTCAATAAGGGAAACACACAAATGAAACAAACAAGCCACGTGTCTCTTTAATTACTGATTGTAAAGGGTTCGTGCGTGTACGTGCACCCGGAAGCAAGGGGTAAACTCAAAGCTACCTGGATGTAAAACCAGAGTTAGAGTTTCGACGCGTCGTCTAGTTAGCCACCGATTCTGCCACCAGTCGCGCTACTTACACCCCAACAATGAATTGCTCTAGCATGCGGACTGAACTGTGAAAGGTACGTGAGACACGCGATACGCAGATTTTAAACTTAAAACACCGCATTGACACCAAATTATTAAAGTTTAACAACAAAGGTTTCATGCTACGTACCTCTTTGTTCACTCGACGACAAAAAAAAAGGCTCCGGAGGTTTAATTTCATGAATTTCAAGCAGAGCAACAACCAAGGTACGTGTGTGTTGTACTGTATGATACGCTACGGCTTTTTCAATTCTCATTAAAAATGTGTTAAACGATCCTTTGACGTAGCAGTAAATCGTCCGAAGACTTCAAGAATAGTCACCATTACCGTAAAATAATGTTCGTTTAGCGCTGCAACACCAGTAAATCCAATAATGAGAAGATATCACGTTTTTGTGTATCCCGCTAACACTAATCAATGCTACAATTGGGCTTTTTCGTTCTTCGTGCTTTCAGTTCCGCGCAACGCTTGGACGACGTTTCTAGCATGCTACGTGAAACCGAGCGTTAAGTCTTTTAAATATAGGTAGTCTTGGTAAAGTTAAGCCTAATGTAACAACGGACGCTTTTAATATATATATGTATAAAACGACCGTTTTGAAACGCAGGATTTGAGCCACGTATCACGTGACTGGGCTAGACCACTCAGACGGAAACATCCAGTAATCTCGTTCGTCAGTGGTTAACTCCTGATGACGTCACGGCAAACAGCCGTGGCTCGCGGTATAGATGGGCGTCATCTAGTGACTGTGATATCGTTAACCTTGATTGCCTCCTCCCTATAGGGCCCGTGGAAGCAGGAACTTTACACTCAATAATTTAGGAGATACTCGGCTTGGTAGTTGTGTGAAAAGAAATTTCTTTGCGCATTCGTTCCCTTGTTGAAATCAAGTGCTACATAGAACTAAATAATGGTAGACGGCGCTAAATACTAACAGCGTGTCATTCGGTGACTAGGCGTGTTTAAATCTTACAGTTTGCAACAAACATAGCTAATTTTGAGTACTCAATGTTTCAAAATTGGGTGGTTGACGGGATTAAGTTTATTATCCTCCTCATTAAAAAGAAGCAGTGTGCTTGCTTGCATGGTTGTCCATCTGCTCCTCTGGAAGTAGACGAGTACAGATATGTGAAATACGTCGGAAGAGAGCAAATCCTGGCGTTTAATCCGGATTCTTAATAAGCTTGCTTTTATCTTCTGATAACGCGTCTATAATCGAGATGTAAAAAAGTTTCCCTTGCATTAATCAATAATCCATCTCTTTTGACGTTTTGAATGTTAAAAAAAAAATAATAATAATCTAGAGGCGCGCTAGCGCTTCTCCCAATCAAGTTTGGATTGTTGGATTCATGACATCTCATTATTGGCGCCTGATTGTTGTTGTTTAATTACTGTGGTTCATTATCAGTGTTTGGGCGAAAGCTAGCAGCTGCTTCTCTTATCCGGGACATCAAACCCGCGTTTTCTGGTATTAAATACTAAATATTAATGCGACAGAAAGCTTTGGAAATTGTACCGAGTAGGCAACAGAAAGTCCTGTTTCAGAGCCGTGCATAAAGGATTTCAATACGAAAAAGGTACCTCAACATGGTTGATTACATGCTAGCTACTACTACTATACGACTGCTACTACTTATTACTAGCTAATTCAACTCAGATAAAATAATTTATGCGACAGATAAGCTTGAAATTTGACATTCAGTTTACGTTTGACTCCAATAGGTGCCTTTCTTGGTTTGGAATTTGGGGATGTTTTAAATCCAAAGATTGCAATCATTTGTAATGCTATTTTCGTGAACATTGGGAACACGCCATCTGTTTTCAAAATAATTGTCCTTTCCTTTCCTTTGATTTTATTTAGGCCTGAACCACAAGTCAAACGCCCTAACTAAACTTACAGACTATTGCATAACACCTGAATAAGAACACAACTGTACAAACCAAATCTCAACATCACAACAACAACGTCAACTCCGTAGCTCGCCTTCACTGGACCACCGTCTACACATACCATCATATCACAGCTACCTCCTCTGCCCCACGACCACACTTGTCACTGTACACACACCACCACACGCATGACTGCTGCAAATAGGGGCCAGGATTGTGCGTTCCTCCATAGCCGAGTAAAAGCGCATAGCCGCCGACCAAATCCTCCATGTTAAAGCTTAGCGCATGCGTCGTACATGTCTTGGCATGTGTGGTCGCACACACAGTGAACCCACACCTGGAGTTTCACAATTGCACGATAGTAGCGCGCGAAGCGCACCCCCTCAGTCGGTGTTTCATACTTATCTGTTTGGGGTAAATAAAAAAGTACGGTCAGAAAACACTACTGCAGCGCCATTTTTCGCATGATCATGCCTGGACTTGCGAAATGTGTTAACATGAAAGATTTGGTCTGCGGCTAAGCGCTTGTGCCGAGTAACAATGCAGACTCGGGCAACGTATTTGAATCTGAATTTATTTCCGTTTCCGTTTCCGTTTGTTTCCGTTTAGTTTTTCCGTTTCACAATTAAATCGAAGTGATAAATTGGAATTGTAACTTATCTGAACTTAACTGTTTATGGGGAAGAAAAACCGCGCAGGGTTACCGCTCCTTATATAAAAAAAAAAAGAAAGATAAAAAAACAGAAAAAATAATCTAGATAAACCTAAACTAAACGAAATTAACTTAACCATGCTTAGTTCTTTTACAATTCAATGAATACAACAGCCACTTTATTGGAAATATAATTAATCAGCGACCATACAGCAAAGTTAGGATTTCTTCAGGCTATTGAAGAAACGATTACAATTAGCCAAACCAAAACCAAAGCAAAACAGTAAAACGCACCAAAAGGGATGATGTCATACCAAAACCAAAGCAAAACAGTAAAACGGACCAAAGGGGATGATGTCATACCAAAACCCCAGGAGGGTAAAGGAACCCATCAAGTTTTTGCTACAGAAAGTAGTGATATCAGAGCCAAAATGGCTGCCATGATGAAGACAATATGGACAATATTGGCTTATCAGGTGAATCAGCAGATGCTGCTAAGAAAGACGATCGTAGTAATAAAGAACAGTTTTTTGGTGGAATGATTAATTTTAATGAAGGTTGCAACGTTATTTTCAATTTTAAGTAGCCTGTAAAATGATTTAATGCACGGAGGTGACGTCACGCCAACACATCACAATGCTAAAAGTGTAGCCGTTATATACGGTTAATCTGAAAACCCACACAC